>CM025790.1:101591516-101881300 GCA_014635995.1 Sarcophaga peregrina
GGATGCTAATCACCGACTAAAGCTGAACAATAGGCAAGACCGGTTAGGTTAAGTTAGGTCGGAGTGTTAGTTCTGCTATCACAAAACTCACTTGTGCGCGCATAGCGGCCCGTTGTGACGCCACGGGTGAACACAGTCCCTGTACTGACCTGTCCCATCATAATAAGGGAAGAGAAAAAAAGGTTGGTCAGCACAAGGGTTTCACAACAATAGCACGACAACCCCGCTTTGGAAAACTTGCCAGAAAGCTTGATACACGAACTTATATCCTTGATATAGAATGACAGCGCGCTCCGTCAAACTGAATAGGAATGGGGAGCCAAACAATCTATATCTATACCTAGCGTAAGAGACGGCCACTGACAGAGAAAGTGGATATAACAGTCTCCTCTTCCTTAGCGGATCTGTATCCACGGACAGGACAAGGTTTTGTAATTTTGCTTGAGCAGAGTCCTAATTTTTATTTTCCATTACAATGTTCTTTTAACTCGGGATTAGATCTTGACGAAGGCAGCGCCCGGGTACAATTTCTTTTTAATTCGGTCTGATTTTCGAAGGGGGCCCCATTAACGACTAGGTTATTTAAGGACTGATCCTCAGCACGGTACACAAAACACCTTAATCCGGCCTTGGGTAAATTCTCAGTTCATGTTGCTTAAGTGTCTTTCTGATATGGAAGATTCCACCTGACTTGGAAGATCCTAGTATATCCAGCTGAGTCCATTTAGTACAAGCCTTCATACCACGACTAGGTCAGTGTAACTGTCGTGAAAGCACTACGTAGATATTGATAAAGAAAATTTTCAAATTTAATTCCTATCAATAGCACAAGTAATTGCCTGCAAAACAATGCAGTGATGTGGCAAACTAAATGAATCCAAGGGCCTATTTTCATTACAAGAAATACCCGATTTTTTTTCCTGTTTCTGTAGAAATTGTTTTCCCTAGTCCATACTTTTTCACATGGTTTCCTAATCTTAAAGATCCAAGCACAGTTCAGAGTGAGCATCACATGATATCGATGTCTTCGTTCAATAACATTCTAAGTCGAAAACGTATGATTTGAGTTATGAGCTCTCAAAGTTTTCACGCGCCATAAGACTATATGAGTATTCTAAGTAGATTCGCAACGGATCGGAATTTTGACAGTATTTAAGTTAGAGAACGGAGAAAAATGCAATAACATTATAGAATGGAACCGTCGATATATAAATGGTTTCGACAACCAAGATCGGCCATGCCAGTTTGCTTTCTTGCCGAGAAGAATGTGAAAATACTTTAGCTTCAAGGCAATTGAGAGTTATCGGTTTATTTAGAATATTCGATTAGTTTTTTGGGAACCTGAAAGACTGCGGACATTATTTTAAATTTAAACCTTTGACGGACACTGACGTCTATAGCCGACGTAACAAGGGTTTCTGGGGGTTGACATGACGTGTATACAAGTCATAAATTGTTTCCTTTCCAAATAACGGAGAAGGGCTCCTCAAATTTTGGTGTCCTTCAAAGGGTTAAAACTCACTTGTTTAGGAAGATTTTGTTTTGACATTTAATTTGTATACATAATATGAGTGTTACTAAAAATGTTTACTGGGTTATTGCCAAAATGTAAATAAAAACGCGAGTATTTTTAAAGGAATTTACATACTTTACGGGTAATACAATTAAAAGGGATTTATTATTACAATTTTATAAAACAAATTAAAGACAATAATGAATTAAAATAAAAATAAGTACTGCAGATATTTAATTGACAGAATTTTAAAAAGTTTACAAAAATAAAAACTAAAAAAAATTATCCATGAATTAAAAGTTTTTCTTTTAATTTCATTTTATTGCCGGGTTATAATTTCTAAACAAAATTATTTTTTTTTTTTGGTTTACTAATTGCCTTGAATTCCAATTTTTTTTTTTTTTATTAAAATCTTCAAAAAAAAAAAAACCAAATTTCCAATATGACACTTGAAGGCATACACAATCACCCGTAGTTGGCGAACACAGTGCAAATTGTTTTCAATTTCCCAAGTGTCACAAATTGTCAATACATTTCAACAGGCATTCGCATTTTCTCAAAAGGCTGGCAAAAAAATTCTTTCATCAAAAACACCAAAAAAACGAAACCGAAATGAAAAGAAATTTTAATTGAAAACGAAACTACAAAAAAAGAAGAGATAAAAATAGAAAAGAAATGTTTTCGCAAAAAAAAACAAAAAAAGAAAATTTTTTTCTATTAAAATTATTTGTCAATTTAAATCTATTATAGGCACAGTTTTTTTGGCCTCTAATGTTCTCATTTTTTTCTTGTCGTTTGGCAAATTGTTGCAGACAAAGAGAGAAAAAAATTGAGAAAAACAAGCAGGAATGCTTTGGCTTGGGAAGAGATTTCTTTTTTGTGGTGTTTGGCTGCGTAGTATTCAGAAAATATAAAGAAAAAAATTTGAAAGAGAAATGAAAGCATAAAGCAATAGATCTTCTTTCTATTCATGCCTAGAAAACATTAAAACAGAACCCAGCGACAGTAAACAACATTGTTTATAAAGTGATTAAACCATTAAGGTACGTTAGGCGTACATTTTTTCACTTTTCACTTTTTTTTTGCCTAAAGGAACTATTCATCCTACAAAATTTTGTATGATTATTACAAAAATAAGTTTGAAAATCAAAAGTTTATTTGAAAAGAAACAAAATCCGTTCAGAAATTTTACAAAATTTTGCTCAGACAAATTTTTCCGAAGAAACCAAGAACTCCATATAGAGTTGTACAATAAAATGTCCGTCAGACAAATTTGTTCATATAGAAAGCAGCAATAAAAATTGATTGACACTAAAAATTTTATTCTATTTTCTAAGAAAAATGTCGGTCAGACAATTTTTTTGAAGTAAGCGAAAAACTGAATACAGAGTTGTATAGACAATTGCTATACAAGCTCTATTGCATTTAAAATATGTTTCGAAATTTTAAAAAAATGTCGGTCAGACAAATTTTTAAATGAAAATTAAAAACGAATTTTAGTTTTGCATAGAAGACAGCAATAAAAATTGATTGACATGAAAAATTTTGTTCCCGTTTCCAACAAAATGTCGATCAGACAATTTATTTTAAGGTAACGAAAAACTAAATATAGAGTTATATAGACAGTTGCCATACAAGTTCTATTGCATTTAAAATTTTTTTTGCAATTTAAAAAAAATGTCGGTCAGACAAATTTTTAAATGAAAATTAAAAACGTATTACAGATTCGTATGGAAGATCAAAATTGAATTTTAAAAACCGTAAAAATTTTGCTGCCATGTCTAAGAAATTGTCGGTGTTTCGGTATTTAAAAAAAAATGGCGGTCAGACAATTTTTTAAAACAAAATTGAAAACGAATTTTGGTTTTGCATAGAAGACAGCAATAAAAATTGATTGACATGAAAAATTTTGTTCCCGTTTCCAACAAAATGTCGGTCAGACAATTTATTTTAAGGTAACGAAAGACTTAATATAGAGTTGTATAGACAATTGCTATACAAGTTCCATTGCATTTAAAATATGTTTCGCAATTTAAAAAAAATGTCGGTCAGACAAATTTTTTAAATGAAAATTAAAAATGTATTACAGATTCGTATGGAAGATTAAAATTGAATTTAAAAACCGTAAAAATTTTGTTCCCATGTCTAATAAATTGTCGGTATTTCGGTATTTAAAAAAATTTCGGTCAGACAAATTTTTAAATGAAAATTAAAAACGAATTTTGGTTTTGCATAGAAGACTGCAATAAAAATTAATTGACATGAAAAATTTTGTTCCCGTTTCCAACAAAATGTCGGTCAGACAATTTATTTTAAGGTAACGAAAATCTAAATATAGAGTTGTATTGACAATTGCTATACAAGTTCTATTGCATTTAAAATTTTTTTCGCAATTTAAAAAAATGTTGGTCAGACAAATTTTTAAATGAAAATTAAAAATGTATTACAAGATTCGTATGGAAGATCAAAATTGAATTTTAAAAATCGTAAAAATTTTGCTCCCATGTCTAAGAAATTGTCGGTATTTCGGTATTTAAAAAAAAAAAATGTTGGTCATACAATATTTTAAAACAAAATTAAAAACGAATTTTGCATAGAAGACTGCAATAAAAATTGATTGACATGAAAAATTTTGTTCCCGTTTCCAACAAAATGTCGGTCAGACAATTTATTTTAAGGTAACGAAAAACTAAATATAGAGTTGTATAGACAATTGCCATACAAGTTCTATTGCATTTAAAATTTGTTTCGCAATTTAAAAAAAATGTCGGTCAGACAAATTTTTAAATGAAAATTAAAAACGTATTACAGATTCGTATGGAAGATCAAAATTGAATTTTAAAAACCGTAAAAATTTTGTTCCCATGTCTAAGAAATTGTCGGTATTTCGGTATTTAAAAAAAATGTCGGTCAGACAATTTTTTAAAACAAAATTAAAAACGAATTTTGGTTTTGCATAGAAGACTGCAATAAAAATTGATTGACATGAAAAATTTTCTTCCCATTTCCAACAAAATGTCGATCAGACAATTTATTTTAAGGTAACGAAAAACTAAATATAGAGTTATATAGACAGTTGCCATACAAGTTCTATTGCATTTAAAATTTTTTTTGCAATTTAAAAAAAATGTCGGTCAGACAAATTTTTAAATGAAAATTAAAAACGTATTACAGATTCGTATGGAAGATCAAAATTGAATTTTAAAAACCGTAAAAATTTTGCTGCCATGTCTAAGAAATTGTCGGTGTTTCGGTATTTAAAAAAAAATGGCGGTCAGACAATTTTTTAAAACAAAATTGAAAACGAATTTTGGTTTTGCATAGAAGACAGCAATAAAAATTGATTGACATGAAAAATTTTGTTCCCGTTTCCAACAAAATGTCGGTCAGACAATTTATTTTAAGGTAACGAAAGACTTAATATAGAGTTGTATAGACAATTGCTATACAAGTTCCATTGCATTTAAAATATGTTTCGCAATTTAAAAAAAATGTCGGTCAGACAAATTTTTTAAATGAAAATTAAAAATGTATTACAGATTCGTATGGAAGATTAAAATTGAATTTAAAAACCGTAAAAATTTTGTTCCCATGTCTAATAAATTGTCGGTATTTCGGTATTTAAAAAAATTTCGGTCAGACAAATTTTTAAATGAAAATTAAAAACGAATTTTGGTTTTGCATAGAAGACTGCAATAAAAATTAATTGACATGAAAAATTTTGTTCCCGTTTCCAACAAAATGTCGGTCAGACAATTTATTTTAAGGTAACGAAAATCTAAATATAGAGTTGTATTGACAATTGCTATACAAGTTCTATTGCATTTAAAATTTTTTTCGCAATTTAAAAAAATGTTGGTCAGACAAATTTTTAAATGAAAATTAAAAATGTATTACAAGATTCGTATGGAAGATCAAAATTGAATTTTAAAAATCGTAAAAATTTTGCTCCCATGTCTAAGAAATTGTCGGTATTTCGGTATTTAAAAAAAAAATGTTGGTCATACAATATTTTAAAACAAAATTAAAAACGAATTTTGCATAGAAGACTGCAATAAAAATTGATTGACATGAAAAATTTTGTTCCCGTTTCCAACAAAATGTCGGTCAGACAATTTATTTTAAGGTAACGAAAAACTAAATATAGAGTTGTATAGACAATTGCCATACAAGTTCTATTGCATTTAAAATTTGTTTCGCAGTTTAAAAAAAATGTCGGTCAGACAAATTTTTAAATGAAAATTAAAAATGTATTACAGATTCGTATGGAAGATCAAAATTGAATTTTAAAAACCGTAAAAATTTTGCTGCCATGTCTAAGAAATTGTCGGTGTTTCGGTATTTAAAAAAAAATGTCGGTCAGACAATTTTTTAAAACAAAATTGAAAACGAATTTTGGTTTTGCATAGAAGACAGCAATAAAAATTGATTGACATGAAAAATTTTGTTCCCGTTTCCAACAAAATGTCGGTCAGACAATTTATTTTACGGTAACGAAAGACTTAATATAGAGTTGTATAGACAATTGCTATACAAGTTCCATTGCATTTAAAATATGTTTCGCAATTTAAAAAAAATGTCGGTCAGACAAATTTTTTAAATGAAAATTAAAAATGTATTACAGATTCGTATGGTAGATTAAAATTGAATTTAAAAACCGTAAAAATTTTGTTCCCATGTCTAATAAATTGTCGGTATTTCGGTATTTAAAAAAATTTCGGTCAGACAAATTTTTAAATGAAAATTAAAAACGAATTTTGGTTTTGCATAGAAGACTGCAATAAAAATTAATTGACATGAAAAATTTTGTTCCCGTTTCCAACAAAATGTCGGTCAGACAATTTATTTTAAGGTAACGAAAATCTAAATATAGAGTTGTATTGACAATTGCTATACAAGTTCTATTGCATTTAAAATTTTTTTCGCAATTTAAAAAAATGTTGGTCAGACAAATTTTTAAATGAAAATTAAAAATGTATTACAAGATTCGTATGGAAGATCAAAATTGAATTTTAAAAATCGTAAAAATTTTGCTCCCATGTCTAAGAAATTGTCGGTATTTCGGTATTTAAAAAAAAAAAATGTTGGTCATACAATATTTTAAAACAAAATTAAAAACGAATTTTGCATAGAAGACTGCAATAAAAATTGATTGACATGAAAAATTTTGTTCCCGTTTCCAACAAAATGTCGGTCAGACAATTTATTTTAAGGTAACGAAAAACTAAATATAGAGTTGTATAGACAATTGCCATACAAGTTCTATTGCATTTAAAATTTGTTTCGCAATTTAAAAAAAATGTCGGTCAGACAAATTTTTAAATGAAAATTAAAAACGTATTACAGATTCGTATGGAAGATCAAAATTGAATTTTAAAAACCGTAAAAATTTTGTTCCCATGTCTAAGAAATTGTCGGTATTTCGGTATTTAAAAAAAATGTCGGTCAGACAATTTTTTAAATAAAAGTAACGAAAAAAAATATAGAGTTATAGACAATTGCCATACAGTTCATGCATTAAGTATTAAAACGTTTTTTATGAATTTCAAAAGTAATTTTAAAAAAATAAAAAAAAATTTGTCCATGTCTAAGAAATTGTCGGTATTTCGGTATTAAAAAAAAGTCAGACAATTTTAAAAAAAATTAAAAAGAATTTTGGTTTTGCATAGAAGACTGCAATAAAAATTGATTGACATGAAAAATTTTTTTCCCGTTTCCAACAAAATGTCGGTCACACAATTTTTTTGAAGTAAGCGAAAAACTCAATATAGAGTTGTATAGACAATTGCCATACAAGTTCTATTGCATTTAAAATTTGTATCGCAGTTTAAAAAAAATGTCGGTCAGACAAATTTTTAAATGAAAATTAAAAATGTATTACAGATTCGTATGGAAGATCAAAATTGAATTTTAAAAACCGTAAAAATTTTGTTCCCATGTCTAAGAAATTGTCGGCCAGACAATTTATTTTAAAGCAACAAAAAATAAATACAGAGTCGCAAACGCAATTGCCATGCAATCACCTCGGTCAAACAAAATTTCTGAATACTATTTTAATATTGTCAAAATAATGGTCAGATCAATTTTTTTTTGGTCATATAATTTTTTGTCGGTCAGACAAATTGTCCAACATTTATCTTAAATCAATTTTTATGTATGTCAGACAAAATTTCTGGTGCTTGCCATATGAAAATGAATCATGGAAAGTTGTATTAAAAGTTTAAATCTATTTTAATACCGTCAAAATAATATAATCAGACAATTTTTTTTTATTGGTCAGACAAATTGTCCGACATTTAACGCAAATGAATTACGGAAATGGATTGTAAAATAATAATTTTTTTTATAGAAATTAGTAAAAATTAATAACTCTTTGAAAGCCACAATTTATATTCAGACAATTTTTTTTATCGGTCAGACAAAATTTCTGAAGCTTGCCAAAATAATTTACGAAATTTGATCACGGAAAGTTGTATAAAAAAGTTTAAATCTATTTTAATACCGTCAAAATAATATAATCAGACAATTTTTTGTCGGTCAGATAAATTGTCCGACATTTATCGTAAATCCATTAAGGAAATGGATTGTAAAATAATACAATTTTTATATTTTTTTATAGAAATTTATAAAAATTAACAACTTCTTGAAAGCCACAATTTATATTCAGACAATTTTTTTTTTGTCGGTCAGACAAAAATTTTGATATGCAAGGAAATTTTTTTTATTGAAATCGTTTAAGTTTATGAACTAAAGTTTGAAAATATGAAAGTTTAAGTATCGCAACGAAATAAAATGTCTGTCCGACAAAATTATTTTACTTTCAGCTCTCAAGGGTTTAATATGCTGGCAAATAAATTTATTCCGCAGACGCGTGCCAAATATTTACAAATACTCACATGTGTACAAACACACACACACACTCCCATATTCACAAAGCTTTTATGCTGCGTGTCTAACAGCCACAATTTGTGAAATAATTAGTGGGGGCCGTGAAACAAAAAAAAAAACGAAAGAAATTTTTTTTTTGTTGTGTTTGTAGGGGAGACGACCAAAAACACATTTTAAGACAAAATGTTAACAAAAGATTTATCATCGCAGAGTGTATAACAGAAAAACATATGTTTGGTGAAGGTTTACTTTGTCATAGCATAGGCAGAGGGGGGGGCGGGGGTGACTGACACAGAGACTGTACGTAACCAAAGACAATCAACAGATACCCAGACGTAGAGACACGGCCAAAGCCGCAGAGGCAGCCACACATTATGGTGGGAACGCTGCGACGCGATATAATCCACCTGTTGATAATAACCTTTAGAGCAACAACAACAGCAACAACAACCCTCAACAATTTCACTAAATTATGTTGCGGGGAGATTGTAAATTGCCGGGAAAAGTGTGGAGGGGGAGAGGGAGGATAAGCTATTCGGTGTGAAAGTATTAAATGAAAATGATTTTTTAATTGTTTTCCATACAAAAAGTTCATTTTGTTGCCTTCAACCAACACCCCGCCTCCCCCCTCCTTCTCTCTTACGACTATTAGTTGAAGAAGGAAAAAGTTTTGCTTAAGAAATTACAATAAAAAATCAATTAATTAAAGCCCCCCCCCCCACGAGAGAGAAGGGATGGTGGTGGTGGTGGTAGTGTAGCATTATAAAACTGTGCGTGTTTTAGGCCATAATACGGAAAATGTAATTAAAGTGCCGCTATAATTAGTAGAAAATTTATTGATTTATTCAAAACACAATAAAATTTTATTTTCAGAAAAATAAGAAAAAACATCAACAACAACAACACCATACAGCCAACAATCATCCACATCATCATCAAGAAACTTCTCCACCCTGTTCATCGTCTTCATCAACACCCACCACCGAAAATGATTTGGAGTTGGGTGATCAACTAAAAGATTTACGACTAAATGTCGCAGAGAAAGATTCTCTCCTACCCTACCGTATAGCGCTTAGTGATGTGTATGGCCGTTATTTAGTAGCCAGTCGTGATTTAAAACCGGGAGAAATTTTAATTACCGAAAGGCCTTTGGCTGTGGGACCCTGTGTTTCAGCGGATCCAGTATGTTTAGGCTGTTATATGCCGGTTACTTTGAAGTCAACACAATATCGGTGAGTTTTTGCAAAAAGTTTAGGTATTTCGAAGTGTAAAGTAAAAAAAAATACTAGAAATTTAGTACCAGAAATTTGGTACTTTTTTCATAGTAAAGTTTTTATTTAATTTTACTTTTTAGATAAGAAAGTTTTCCTCCTAATATTGGTGGAGTTTTTGCAAAAAGTTAAGTTATTTAAAAGTACCAAGAAAAGTACCAAAGTTCAAAGTACCATAAAAAAGTAATTAAAGTAGTAAATATTTGCTAAAAGGTACTTTTTTTATTATTAAAGTATGTATAAAATTATCTCACACATAAGTGGTGTGAGATTGTACAATGGGTCAATCGGGTACTGTACTTGTCAGAATTGACAATTACACGTCCTCTAACCTAACCTAACCTAAAATATGAAATTCTAAAGATCTTAAAGGAAATATTACTTTTTATGGGAATTACTACAGGGTCCGCCAAATAACTTTTTTTTTTTAGAAAATGTTTGAAAAAAAACCTGCTGAATATTTTCTCAAATTTCTTTTTTTATTTAAAAGTACAATCCGATTAATAATGGAAAATAACTGCATTCAAATGGCTGCCTCGGCTGGCCATGCAATAACCTACACGATCGGTCGAATTTTTAAGCACAACATTATCGATTGTGTGCTTAGCTGTATTTCACCAATGGGTTCACGAATTTTGTCCTTTAAAGTGTGAATTGTCTCTGGGTTGTCGGCATCCCACAAATAATAGTCCAACGGTGTCAAATTGCAGCTCCGAGGTGGCCAAACGACATCACCTCTGCGGCTGATAATGCAATCTTCGAAAACAGGGCGCAAAACATCGTGAGTAGCTTCGGCTGTGTGTCACGCAGCGCCGTCCTGTTGAAACCAAATGTTGCCAATAACCTTCTCTTTAATTTTTGTGAACAAAAATTCATTCAACATGGCCCGATAACGATCGCCATTGACTGTAACGGCCGCTCCTATCTCATTTTCGAACAGAAATGGCCCAATTATACCTTTGGACCAAAATCCGCACCAAACAGTGACCCGTTTTGGGTGTTTCGGTTTTCTGTGCCCCAAAATGCGACAATTTTGCTTGTTTACATATCCGCCAAGATCAAAATGAGCTTCATCTGAAATGATGATTTTTTTTTTGCTAAAATCGGCATCTCCTGTAAGTCGATCACAGGTCCACTTAGCGAAGCAAAAACGCGTATATACAACCAAATTCGTTTAGCGGAAGGTTAAAACTAATTATCTGTCAAATCAGACATGAGCTAAGTGTTACCATTCACGAAATAAGCACTAGTTGAAGTCGCCGTGGTCTAATGGGTAGTGTGTTGGCTTATTAGACAAAAGGCCCGGGTTCGAATCCCAGGTCAGACATCAAAACGAAAAATATTTCTTCGGCGACTTCCTCTCAGCAGATTTCTGGCAAAGACTCTGAGAGTAAAAATTGCCATGAAAAGCTTCTCAAACAGCTGTCGTTCGGAGTCGACTTTAAACTGTAGGTCCCGCCACTCCTGTATAAAATTAACACACACAACATAAGTGGTGTGAGAAGCTAGGTCGTAATCCTGACTGAAGGGTTGTAATGGCCAATTATGTATGTATGTTATGTATGAAAAAAAAACGTTATATGGCGGACCCGATATAAGTTTAGAATACCTTGTAGAAAAGTATGACCTAGGGAATCAGTCCATTGGGAAAACAATTTCTACAGAAAAAGGAAAAAATCGGATATTTCCTAATAAAAATGGCCCTTGGGTTGGAAAAAAAAAACGTTAGATGGCGAACCCTTTACCAATTTAGGACATATATTACCTATAAATTCCTCTTCTCTCTTCCAGGTGCCCTACTTGCCACTGGCCTATGTGTGGTCCCGCTTGCCGTGGTTACCATCAACTTGAAGGCCATTCGAAGCTAGAATGTGAGCTCTTTCGTGATGAAAATACTGCCAAACCTTTGACGGATTTGGCTTCACCTACACAAGTGAAAAATCTATATGAACTCGTACTAATAGTACGCATTCTACTAATGAAACAACACTCTCCCGACCTATACAAGCGCATTATGTTGATGGAGTCGCATATGGAGGAGCGTAAAAAGAATCCCGAACTATGGAGTCATTATGAAAGTAACGTAGTGACATATTTACGTGATACTTGGCATATGGCGTCACAATTTACATCCGATGAAATCCATACGATTTGTGGTATTTTGGATGTGAATTGTTTTGAAATTGGACAAAATTTTGCCAAAGCTCGTACTTTATATCCTAGTGCTTTCCTATTGGCTCATGATTGTTGCCCGAACACATCGCATACCGATGATCCCAAGACTTATGATATTATATTGAGAACATCGAGGGCGGTCAAGAAGGGCGAGGCCATAACGTTGAGTTATGCTTATACGTTGCAGGTAAGTAGAGGCGATTAGAATGCTCCAAGGGATCGAAATAATTTCACGCTCTTTTTTTTTTTTTTTGAAATTATTTAAAAGGGCACCTTAAAACGCCGTGACTTTATGCAGGCTGGGAAATTATTTTGGTGCTGCTGCCAGCGTTGTTCAGATCCCTATGAACTGGGCACTGATTGTAGTGCTTTAAAGTGCATGAAATGTAAAAAAGGTTTAATAAGGCCCTTGAATCCTTTGGATCAGGAAGCGGCATGGAAGTGAGTATACTTATGCCAAAGATAAGCTCCTTTTACATTCTCCATCTTGTTCCATAACAGATGCTCCGATTGTCCACAAACATTACTAGCCTCCCAGGTGGTCAAACTATTGGATCGCATTAACAATGATTTGGAATCCAAAGATGTCCATGATGTATCCGGCTTAGAAAACTTTTTAAAAAGGTTAGAGAAACTCTAATTTTATTTCATAAAGTCTCTTCTTTGACGTATAAAACTTATTACGCAGGTATTCCGATATCTTGGGTCCAAAACATTATCTTTTGCTTTCAGCCAAGTATTCTCTGTGTCAACTGTATGGTAAAATTGAAAATTATTTATTGCCCGAAATGTCTTTGGAAGACTTGCAAAGAAAGGAGAAATATTGTCGAGAATTTTTGTCGGTTATAAATATATTGGAGCCGGGTTTAACCAGGTTAAGGGGTGAGTATTCATAATTATGAACTAATTATCACAGGGTTTTTTCGTTTGTTTTACTACCAAATTCTCAGGGGATGGTCCCTATTCATTTTGGGACATTGTATTGTATCTGGGAAAATAGGTTAAGGGAGTAGATTTGCCTGCAAATCCCAAGACCAGTTTCTTCAAAAGCAGGCTATAAAATATAGTGTTCGAGTATTGATACAAACGGTGTTACAGGATAATTTTATAGAAAATTGCGATCAACTATATCATCAGGCCGTAAACCTTAGGAAGCAGCTGCTTTGCCTGAATGCAATGGCTATCCAACAACAATTTATAGGCGATGTAACTACCCAGCAAGAGCTGAGTGTATGTTTACTTGGGTAAGGCTCAAAGAGGCACCAGCAGGACCTGAAGGCGTTCAGCAGGACCTAAAGGCGTTCTGCAGGACCTAAAGGCGTTCAGCAGTACCTGAAGGCATTCAGCAGTACCTGAAGGCATTCCGCAGTACCTGAAGGCATTCCGCAGTACCTGAAGGCGTTCAGTAGGACCTGAAGGCGTTCAGCAGTACCTGAAGGCGTTCAGTAGGACCTGAAGGCGTTCAGCAGGGCCTGAAGGCGTTCAGCAGGACCTTAAGGAGTTCAACGGGACCTTAAGGAGTTCAGCAGGACCTAAAGGCGTTCAGCAACACCTGAAGGCGTTCAGCAGGACCTAAAGGCGTTCAGCAGTACCTGAAGGCGTTCAGTAGGGCCTGAAAGCGTTCAGTAGGGCTTGAAGGCGTTCAGTAGGGCCTGAAAGCGTTCAGCAGGGCCTGAAAACGTTCAGCAGGGCCAGAAAGCGTTCAGCAGGACCTGAAAGCGTTCAGATTTTGATTCTTATTGAAAAATTGCTAAGGAGCACTCTGTAGCGTGTTAGGGAGAACAGTTGGCAGTAGTAATAAAAAAGAGAAAGGGCAACAATACCTCTCCTCTCATCCAGATTATTGGTTATGCTGGATACGGGGGGAAAATTTTTTATAGGATTTTAAAGCCACGACTTGTTACTACCAAACTATATCCCTAGAGTTGTAGGCAACTTACCTACTTCGCTACTATTGGGACTGTAAAAGAGGGTCGTAACAACGGGAATCGCTCAAAGATCCATCTTCCAATCAGTGGAATGCCAACAACGAAGGGATCCTGATCAGATGATGTGGCAGTATATTATGGCCAGGACAGTTAGGACTTACCGTACCCTACTACATACATAACTGGCCATTACAACCCTTCGGTCAGGATTACGATCTAGCTTCTCACACCACTTATGTTGTGAGCGTTAATTTTATACATGAGTGGCGGGACCTACAGTTTTAAAGTCGACTCCGAACGACAGATTTTTGAGAAGCTTTTCATGGCAATTTTTACTCTCAGAGTCTTTGCCAGAAATCTGCTGAGAGAGAGGAAGTCGCCGGAGAAATATTTTTCGTTTTGATGTCTGACCTGGGATACGAACCCGGGCCTTTCGTCTAATAAGCCAACATACTACCTACTAGACCACGGCGACTTCAATACCTAACTACTATATGGGCTATTATTGGGATACCAGGTATAAATTTCGAAACCCTGCCTATTGGTTGAACAACATTGGGTGCAACAATGCCAAGCTGGGGATGAAAAGAGGTGCTCGTCTGAATATTGTTTAGTAAGTATAAGATTATGAATAGAGAGGTCGAAGAAAGAGGTGTGAATGGGTGTACTACCATTTAGATTCTAGTGGTTAAAGACGTTGGAACTTTAAGACTAACATAGGTGGTACAGGTACCTGAAGTAGCCTCGAGGTGAATTACTTCCCGGAATAGAAAACTAGGTTGATTTTCAGCCGGTGTACTCCTTTTAATATATTCAGTCTGTTGATCTCATGAAAGTATAAGGTTTTCTCCTTACTTCATTTAAATTTTTTGAAAATAATTTCGAATTGAAAAAAGACTTCATTTGATTTAATCACAAATTTCTTTCTATTGTAAGTAAAACTTTTAATTTTCATTCTAGGCCTTATCATGTATGAACTACATGCTCCCATTATGATGCTTGCCCAGTATTCGCTGATGCACAATGTGATAAATCGTAAGCAATTCAATCAAAAGATCAAAGAAGTAGTGCAACTATTAAAGGAAAGTGCATTGATATTGAAAATGGAACCTGTAGGCTCATCGGAATATCAAATGGGTCAAGCTGCTGAAGAAGCTTTAAAGGCAATGGGTGCGAATTAAAAATGAATTGCCGAAAAATATTTTTTTTTATTGATGAAATTAAATTAAAAAAAAAATTAATAAATAAATTGTAGAAATATTGTATAAAGTATTTTGTTTATTAATTTACTCGGTAAAGTCATGGAATTGGCTCGCGGTTAGCAGCAATGATTTTCTAAATTTATCCCGCAAACACTAAGCGATTGGCCTTGCGACTTGTTAATTGTCATTGCGAATGCAAGGTGAACTGGAAATTGCAATCGTTTAAAATCAAACGGAAGATCAGTCGGAATCATTGGTATTCGAGGAATACATACATTTCACCTGCGTACTTTCCGTTAATAATGGTTGCCTTAATCAAATTCGGCATAAGTCTTATTACCGAAAGTCGAGTACCGTTGCAAAGTCGCGGTGGATTCAAAGCGGAAAATATTAGCAGCGGTGCAGCGAACAGCGGCATTAAGAGTTGCCTCGGCCTACCGCACAGTATCGGGCGCCGCAGTCCTAGTGGTCGCCGGTGAGATACCTATTGACCTGCAGGCATTTGAACGAAGAAAATCTTGGAGAATGAAGAGGGAAAATCTTCCCATTAGTAGCGCAGATCTCAGATCTCAAACACTACGGCGATGGCAAAGTAGATGGACCGAGGAAACATGCGGAAGTTGGACTTATAAACTTATCCCATCTATAGAGGCATGGATACGGAGAACCTTTGGGGAAACTAACTATTTTCTGACCCAGTTTCTCTCTGGTCATGGTTATTTCCGAAAATACCTATACCCTATGGGCAAGGTGACTGATCCTAGCTGTATTTATTGCGAGGAAATGAGTGACGACGTTGAACATACATTCTTCTATTGCATTAAATGGCAAGACGAGAAGAACATGTTGATGGAACAAATTGGTGAATTTACACCCGACACCGCAATGCTCGAAAGTGAGATGAAATGGAATATGTACTCCGCAGAAAGAAGTTCGACCTTGATACAATACAACGGAATGATACATGAGAAGACGAGCCAATAGCATGAAGCTGGCTTCAAATATGGCGTACCCAGACGTGGGAGAGTAGACAACGGTCCTTAACTGGACGTCGTTCTGGGCCCTTCCCGAAGTAATGCAGATAGCCGTCCCGGGAAGGGAGTAGCCCCAGAAGGAAGAGGGAGTGTTTTAGTGGAAGCACCACTCGACGCAGCTGATGACAATCACTGCGTTCTAGAGTTATAGCGTCAGGAAGTAAAACCCGACTTATTTTTATATAGTAGATTAGAAACGTAAATGAAAATAGAAAATATTTTTTTTTGTTTGTGTTGAAATTATTCGAGGATATTTTCTTTAATACATCATCAGTTAAGTTTCATAATATTATTCTACATAGAATGCTAAGTACATATCGCTCCTTTATTGCAACATAGTCATAACTCAAAAACTTAAAAATTTGTAGTTACTTAAGCAAAACTGCTCTTTTAGACCTTCTGTAAATGTTGAAAAAAAAAAATCAGTTTTATATCCAAAGCTGAACCGAAATTATAGCAAAAAATGTTTGCGGCAATTAGATCATAGGACTTATGATATGACTATGTTGCAATAAAGGAGCGATATGTAGTACATATGAACAGATATGTATCACACTTCTGTGTAGTCTTGTGTGTGTGTGTGTGTGTTTTTCTGTGATAATAGTATGCATTAAGCCCCATAGCTAAAAAGGAAGTTAACGTGTAGAATATGCTTAAAACAACAACGAATACTACAACAACGAATTACAACAACTAACCAAATATGTTAGATGAGAATAAAGAATGAAGAATATAAACTCAACTATTAAATATAGAAGACGTAGAAGAACTTTTGTAATCCAACAAAATAGAAACAGAAAAACAAGGCAGAGTGAAAGAAGAAGAAGAACCATGTTCCCATTCGTATGTTTCTACTTCCTATTACAACGATGGAACCAGATAATGGGTAACAGTAGTAGTAGTTGCAACAACAATAACAACAAATATAAGTTTTTTTTTAAGAAAACATCAACAACAACAACAGCAATGACAATAAAACCATAACATATAGCAGCATAAAATCCTACTGCCAGCAATAATAACAAAGTGACACGCTTACAAAAATATGGGCTTTGAAGTCAAGTGGAAACACACAAAAATTTCTGTCCTTTTTTTTCTTGCAACAATTTGAATTTTTTGTTGTTGTTTATTATCTAGAACGGAAACTATATTATTCGTTAGTTTTGTTCTGTAATCATATAAAGCAGAAGAAGTGGTTTGTTTGTATATTTGTTTGCAAAACAAGACTAGCAGCAACAAAACCCAGGTAGAACTTAGTGATGAGAAAACCGACATTCATTCATTCATGCATTCGACGAAAATAATAACCAAACAATACAAGTGACATTCCTGGGGTGAAAAAGAAAGCATATCTACATACAATGTATTTTCCTTCTATTATTATTATATTACTTTCCATCTATAAAGTCTATGTAATACGCTTTTGTAATAACAATGACATTTTTGCATATGATAAAAGCAAAAAAATATTTTTCAAACATGTAAAAATCTTAAATTGAAATCAAAAAAGTAGAATTTAAATACATTTTCTAATAAAACTTACGTTTAACAACAATTTAAACAAATTTCGAAATTTTCGAACACAAGTTCGAATTTTCGAACATTAGAAAAAACCTTAAATTTACATAAATTGCACATCAGTATACAAATATAAGCCAACATAAAGTTAAAATATTTTTAAATTATCGTTTTAAACATGTTTTAAAATTTTCGAACATTAAAAAAAGCTTAAAATTGTATACACTCTTCAGCTAAATATAAAATAAAATAAAGTGGACTTCATATCTCTTCAAATTAACATTTTATATCATGTTTAAAACATTTTAGAACTTAAATTCAACTTTTCGAAATTCGGAAAATGAACAGAAATTTGCACAATTTGTTTCAAAATTTTCGAACATTAAAAAAAGCTTAAAATTGTATACATTCTTCAGCTAAATATAAAATAAAATAAAGAGGACTTCATATCTCTTCAAATTAACATTTTATATCATGTTTAAAACAATTTAGAACTTAAATTCGAATTTTCCAAGTTCAGAAAATGAACTGAAATTTGCACAAATTTGTATTTACAAACTAACTAAATTAACAATAAGTTTAAATTTTTTTGAATTAATATTTTATGCAAATTTTTAAAAATACAAACCTAAGTTCGAATTTTCGAAGTTTCCTTAAATGGTAAAATTTGAATAAATTGGATACCTAAATACAAAATAAATAAATACAAAGCTAAAATTTCTTTCAGTTAACATTTTAAACAAAATTTAAAATATTTTCGAACTTGAATTCGAATTTTGGAAGTTGTTAAAAACTTTAAATTTAGGCAATATGTACTAGTACATATGCCCACATGCGAAATAAACTAATAATAAATTAAAATCCCTTCAGATACACATTTTAAACATTTTCTTAAATTTTCGAACATAAGTTCGAATTTTCAAAGTTTCAAAAAGAGCTCGAATTTTCAAAGATTTCATACCCTGTTGCATCTTCTAAGGCTCATTAATTAAATGGGTGTTCATAAGCAGAACATTCCCTGAGAATATCGTGGATATACTTGGCCAGAATGCCACAAATTTTCTTTCGAATGTCGTATCGAATGTTGCCTATTTCTTCAGGAAATGACAGATTATTCGAATATCTGTATTATTTAGCTCCCTAGGTTAGGGTCCTACCCGGAAACTATGTTTTAGACGTACAGAAGAACAAATAATATTTCAAACATAATTTCGTATTTTCGAACTTAAGTTCGAAATGTAAAATTCATACAAAAGTACACTAATTTTCATTACATTATGGAGTACTATAATGTAGCTTTTCAAGTAAATTTAACAAATTTAAAAAAAAAAAAAGATTTTTCGAATTTAATTTCGAAATTTTCGAACCTTTAAGAACTTCTTAAAATATTTCCATAAAATCCTTGTATTATTTAGGATATCCTGTTGTATTCTAATGAGATTAGAATTCCTTGTATTAAATAAAATTAAAGCCTATTTACAGGATGATTTATTTGAGTTTCTTTTTAAGCCAACAAAGAAAGCTGTTTGAGGTGAGTTTGCGCTTAAGGATCGCTATAATTTAAGAGTATTTTGAGTTTAAAAACTCTCTTAAAATAAATAAATAACTTCTGTGAAATATTTAAGCAATTAAGTTATGGTTTTAAGGAAAGGTCAAAGTTCAGGTTATTAAAAATGGTGACATGACATTTTCCTTTGCTATTTATGAATAACAAATGAGATTCTAGTTGATCGCTATAAATACTTTTAAAGAATAGAAGTTTTAAATAAAAGAAGATTAAATATAATGAATTTGTTATGAAAGGTCAAAGTTCATATAATTACAACGAAACTTTACATTGAGTAGGATGTAATGTTGAAAATCCTACGATTAGGAAGTTTTTATACCTTAAAAGGCTTTCATAAACTAAAATGCTAACATTTAACTAAAGGTCAAGGGTCAAATAAACGTATTGGAGGGGATTTCGATAAAATTTTCTTTAATTATAATGCTTAGACCTTCCACAATTCAAGTTTACTGTCATTTAAGTAAACTTTTCTAGATTTAGGGAATCCTTCAAAGGCATTTTTGGTTAACTTGTTCTACATTTTGGGCCGTATGTCAGTAATAACTTGAAGAAGGCTCCTGTTCTTAAGCTGTAACGTTGGGATGAAGGCACAGTCTTTGGACGTAGCCATATAAAAAGTCTAATAGGGTCAAATCATATAATCTTAATGGCCAATTTAAATGTTAAAGTTCAGTTGAAAAACTGAACTTTTTAAAATACAGTGGAACTTCTATAAATTGAATCACCATTATCCAGAAAAAAACTTGAACTTATAGAAACTTCAAGTTAAAGAAGCAAAACCTGATTGAATTCCCCTCCAAGATGCTGTTGCTGTGCTTCAACTTACAGAACATTCAAGTAATAGAAGTTCAAATTATAGAAGTTCGACTGTATCTCATCAATAGAGATTGGAAAGAAGTTATGTTTTTTTTTCACATTAACATCACCATTTACACTCAATTGGCTATAATTTCGATTAAAGAATGATTTAAAAAAAATGTTTCTTTCTTTCACTAAAACATTTTGGTGGAAAAAATGCCGGTTTTACACTCAAAATAAACGCCGACGCATTAGATATTCACTCAAATTTAAACACTTTTTGAGTTAAATTACCGTAGAAAGAGTATTAAAACGTGGTATATATTCACCTCTTTTGACTGTGATGACAACAGTTTAACGGTTGTCCTTAAAGCGTAAGGATTCCTTTGTTCGCTAAACGATTGAAAGGAAGCGGTTCTTTTTTTTATCAGAAAATTAATGCTTTGAAGTGAAATAAACTCATAGCTTTTGGGATTTAAAAGAAAAACACGATTTAAAAACGAGGAAATTAAAGGAAAATTACTACACGTGTAGTGGAGGAAATAATTTTAAAAATTTGTTGTGAATTAAATAAAATTTTTAAAAGAGTGTTTCTAAAATATTTTAAAGAACAATTTAAAAGGAATTGAAAAAAAAAGGAAAATGAAAATTTAATATTTATAAATTATAATACAGAAATTTTTAATATAAAAGTATGAAAGTATTTAATACAAAAAATTAAAAAAAACAATTTTCCTTTGCAAAAAATAAAAAAAATTAAATTTAAATGATTTTAAATTTTCTTTTTTATAGAAATCTTGTTCCATGTAAAATAACTGACTAATTTCCGTGAGTGTATCAAAATAAATTATAAAAAAACGGTTGAAAACATATAAATTTAGAGGATAATAGAAACAAAGTGGAGAAATACTAAAAAGAAAAATGCATTAAGAATTAAAAAAAAAATTAAAAAAGGAAGAAAATACAAAAAATAATCAAAAACAAAAAAAAAATTAATATTAAAAAATAATTAAAAAAAAAAATAAAAAATAAAAGAAAAAATATTAAAAAAAAATTTAAAAAAAAATTTTAAATAACTTTTAAAATTAAAAATTAGAAAACAAGTAAAATAAAATAAAAAATTAATAATAATAAATTAAAACATAAAATAATAGTGTTATCCATGAAGTAAAGAAAAAAAATATAAAAAATTAAAAACAAAAATAAAAACAAAATTAAATAAATATAAATTAAATAATAATAAAAAAAACTATAAAAGTAAATTAATATAAAATAATAAAAATAAAAAAACTATAAAAGTAAATAAATATAAAATAAATAAATATAAAACAAATAAATATAAAATAAATAATAATAAAATTTTATATAAAATTAAATATTAAATATATGTAAGAAGCTTGACTCTAAGAATATTTAAAAAGTTATCTAAACAAAAAAAAAAAATAATTTAAATTAAATTAAAAAAAAAAATTAAGCACAAGTAATTAGTAAAAGAAAATTTATTAATTATCTATAACTCCACAATATTATAATTTAAACTGTGTAAAAAATAACATAAAAAAACATACTTTATAAATATTAAATAAATATTAAAAAATAATAAAAAAAATACCCTCATTACATAAAGTAATAAAGATTGTAAATGAATAGAAATTATAATTAAAAATTAAAAAAAAAATTAAAAAAAATAAAAATAATAAAAAAAACAACTTAAGGTGAAAAATTATCTTAAAATACCCTAAAATTTAATGTGAGTAAAATTTAATTAAATTTCTAAAAATTAATAAAATTAGATAATAAAAATATAGGCTATTTTAAGCGGCAAAATATTTCTAATTTTGGAAATTAACGAACTCAAATTCGCTTTAAAATATAGCGAAAAACATAAAACAAATTTAAATAAAAAAATTGAAAAAATATGATTAGATTAGATTAGTTGAGTCCTTGAAACTGCAGGGAATTCATTAAGACCCATATTGCTACCAGAGCACCTTCTTGTTATAAACTTTAAGGCGGGGATTCTAAATCAAAGGAAAAGTTTTATTCTACAATGACTAGATTATTCGCATAATTAAACCAAATCTTTACACTTCCTCCAGTAATTTCTTTACAACAATACTAGTTGGAGAGAATTCTACCTGGCGGTGTATCTCAATTAACTATCCTTGTCATTTCAGCTATTGAAATTTTTCTATTCACTAACTAAGCGATTGACCTGGCTCCCTAGGCTACAACTAAACATTGTTAAAAGTGTCCTTTACGTTAATGAATATCGCTGGTAAGGGAAGTCGCCGTAGTCTAGTAGGTAGTGTGTTGTCCTGGACGTAAAATCAGGATTCGAGCCTCAGGCTAGTCTTCAAAACAAAATACAAAAATTATTTCTTCGGCGACTGCTTCTCAGCAGATTTCTGGCATAAACTCTGAGAGTAAATAAAATTGCCATGAAAAGTTTAAACTGTACGTCTCGCTACTCATGTATAAAATTAACTCATACAACATATGTGGTGTGAGAAGCTAGGTCGTAACCTTAACTGAAGAGTTGTAATGACCAATAATGTATGTGCGAGGGATGGTCATGACATTTAAGGGCTTGGTTAACTAAAGTGTTCATTTAGGCCTTCCAATTGGACTGTGGCCCTTGAAGATTGTAATTGTACGAGGGTTGGTCATGACATTTAAGGGCTTGGTTAACTAAAGTGTGCATTTAGGGCTTCCAATTGGATTGTAGCCCTTGAAAATTGTAATTGTGCGAGGGATGATCATGACATTTAAGGGCTTGGTTAACTAAAGTGTTCATTTAGACCTTCCAATTGGACTATGGCCCTTGAAAATTGTAATTGTAAGGAGAGATAAAGCATCCAGTTCGCTTTTTATAAATACAAAGGTGAGCAGTTTTTGTTGCCACCAAATTTAAGTCTTCCAGTGAACTAAACGGATAATATATAGGTTACATGAAGCAAATGCAACACCTTTGCCCTGTAATACATTGGAAGTTGTAAGCTCTATGCTATTTATGATCATTTCATTAGCATTAAGTAGTAGAATATACTACTAACGATATCTCTTACTGTCCTCAAGTCTACATTTATTGTGGGTTTATACTCTTCACAATTTGCTTGACAGTTAATGGTAAAGGAAAGTTCATAATCTTAGCATAATTTTCCCCTACCCCTCCTATCATATAAAAGGGGAAATAAATTGTAAATATTTTTAATTCTTTTTTTTATTATTATTTTTCTAATGACCTCCACTTAACGTTAACTTAAACATTTATTTGCTTTCTTTATTCTTATTTTTTTTTAGGGCCATAAATTAACTTGTTTCCTAGTCTTTCACTTTTGTTTTGGTTTCCTTTTTATTGTATTTTTTTTCTGTTTTTTTTATTAAGTTTCTTTGCTACTTTCGCTGTTTTTATAGGAAATTAAGTTGCAACCATTAAATATCGCTCGCTCGCTCGTTCGTATATTTATTTGTTAAATTGTTAAATTGATATATGAAGTCTCTGCAGCTCTTTTTTCCAACCATTTGGCCCACTTCCTCTAAACACACACACACACAAACATGCACCTTTTTTCCCAGCAATGCTGCCAAGCAGTGTAAAATGACAGGAGAGAGAGAGAGTGAGTGTGTGAGTATGAGTGTGGGAGAGCATTAGAAAAAAAATCCAACACCATTGACAGCAACAATAACTGTAAACGAGTGTATACAACAATAATAATAAAAAAATTCATTCATTTTTCTTGCTTCATGTTCAATCCAAAGCGATTTATTTTATTATAAGGAAACAGCAAAAAGAAGAAGAAAAAAAAGGATTAGAAAAATTGAAAGGAAGAGGGAAAGAGGATGGCAGGAAATACCAGTTAAAATAAACAGCCATCAAAACAATTAGAGTAAGAAGGAAAGCATTATCAAAACACATGGTGATACCGTTAACTTTCTTAGAACACTAAAGTAAACAAAAAGAGATGCTTTCTTCGTCTCCCTCCCTCTCTCTCTCTCTCTCTTTGTCTTCCAAAGCCAACAGACAATGATTAATGATACTTTAAGACAATTGAGTCTTATTCTTAGACGTACAAACAAACAAACATCCCCGCGTAAAACATACTTTTAGGGAGACATTCTTATTCTTAAAATGTACAAAGGCTTTCATACAGGGACGCATCAAAATTTCTAGCACAGTCTAAAGCTTAAATTGATATTTTAATGGATCCCAGGTTTTATTAAAAAATTCTGGGAATGTAATCCAAACATTATTAGGTAATTCTCTGGGGCAGACAAAACAAATCCTAAAATGTCCCAAATGGAGTTGCACAAGATACAAGGGCTAGGGTATCTTGATATGACAGTGGCCCTTAAACTAGTTTTACAGTGGCCCTGGAGACTACTTGATTTAAGTATGATACGCATGGTAGTAAAGACCTTAGCATTAGGGGCTATGGTTAGGAAAACCAAGGCCAAGTCTAACCACAGATTCTCAGTCCATTGAGACATAAATAATAAATAAAGAAAACCAATTTAATTTTTTTTTTTTATCAAAAAAAAGTATGTTTGAAAAATATTTAATAAAAATATTGCATAATTTCAGGCAAATATTTCTCAAAGCTTAAAAACTACCAAAACATTTTAAAACAATTTTAATAATTGAATTAAATTGTCTTGAAATTTTATAAAAGCAATCAACGAAATAAATTGTATAATCTAATGCATGACTTAAGGCGCTTAAAAAAGTAATTGCATTAAAGGAAATATTTATTCATTTTATTCTTAAAAACTTTATTTAAACAGAACTTTTTTATATTACGAAAAGCATGTTTACAAATTTTTAAAATTATAAAAGAAAAAAACACAAATTAATTGTATAATTTTAGGCATTTAATTTAAAAATTTCTTAATGGAATAATAAATATTGTATAAATTTCTTTTCAAATTTGAAATTTATTTATAATTCCATTTCATAACGTATCACATACTTTAAATTAAATAATAATCTGATATTGTTTGGCTAACACTTTATGCCTAAAAGTCTACAATAAAAAAAAATAAAAAACAAGTACTTTGAGCTGTAATAGACTAAATAACTTAAATGAAATTAAAATATTATTTGTAAATTAATTATAGATCAACAGGTTTTTGTTGACATCAATAAACATAAGCTTGCCCCAGAAAATTAAAGCATACCCTAAGGCTTGCATTGAGTACAAATTATATTGAAAATGTAATTTCGCAAAGGTTATAATTATATGTACATACATTAAAAAAAAACTATTTTCTCTTATTAAAAAAATTAAATTCAAAATAAAAAGCCTAAAAGCATGCCATAATATTTTTTAAGATTTAAAATATTTTTAAACTAATTAATTAGGTTTGTCAGGCCATTTTATAATCATGGCTTAAGTAAAGAGTTTTTGTAGTTCATTAAATAGACATTAAAATGAATAAACAAAGTATACCTTAAGGGTTTTTGAAATTGAAATTCAATTAAGAAACATAATTTAAAAAAAAAAATTTAATTCAGGCTACAAAAAATTAGAATAATTGAATTAAAGAAACTTTGTCTAAAGCAGTTTCATTTTAATTGTAATTAGCCTAAAATTATGCAATTAAAAACATATATTTTTTTATTTTGAGAAAATTGTAAAGTTTGTAACATTATCGTAAGTTGATAAGATTATTTTAAAGTTTCTAAGCGAGTATTTTAAGATTTATAAAATTTAAACACATTTTTCAAAGCCTACCTTAGGGGATTGTAACATCAATTGAAGTAAAAAAAGTAATTTAGTTAGTTTGTTTAGGAATATTTCGTTTTCAATGATTAAATTAAGTTATTATTTTGAATTAGGGGGGTTTAAAAGTCTAAAAGTAGGCAATACTTTTTTTATTAACTTAGAATGCAAGAATTGTTTAATTCTTAAGGAAGCGCATTTAACAGCCATTTTTATAAAAATTACATCACATCTTAGGGTGATAAGCATAGTCTTAAGTTGCTAAGACTACTCTTAAAGTACTGAGACTAGATGGAAAAGATAACTTTTTGTTTCATAAGTGTATTAGATGAGATTAGAAAGAAAAATTCTAGCTCTGAAAATCAAAACTTCTCATCACTAAAACCCTATTCTATCAGTTGCATAAGAACCCACAAAGTATTCTAATTAAACTTCTGCAACATGTGGAATCTTCACCCTTCATCCTTGCGTTTTACTTAAATTTTAACATTTTAGAACCACAAATATATTTTCTAATTTTCTAAATTCAGCTGTAGTATGTCACATGCCCATAGCGTTTTCATTGTTGTGCATTGTAATTAACTTATATTTTATTGCCTATTTTTAGGCTTCACTTAATAAATTTGTTTATAATTTAACACTTTCCGTTTTTTTTTTCATTTAAATAAAATGGAATTTATTGCAAATGGAATTTGCATTGAAAATAAAATTCAATTGAAATATTTTATTGTCTACACAATACAAATGAAAATAATGGCCTTTTATTTGCATAATTTTAGGCTATTAAAACATTTATTATCAACAATAATATGCTGATATAAAATAAAAGGCGTTCTATTTAAATTTAAAATTCCAAATAATAATAATATTTTACATATTTTATAAACACTTAAAAGTATACTTTAAATAATTTCAGAAAATATTTATTTTGTAGCATACTTTTCAGAGGATGTTGATGATGATGATGCAATTAATTAATAAACAAGCAAAATTAATGTTTTAATTTGAAAAAACAAAAAAGAGAGAGAAAAAAAAACAAGAAACTTATAGAGAACGAGAGAGAAAGAGTAAAAATCTTTAATAAAATAATGATTAAAAATTGCCAGAAAATGAAAAATATACACAAAATGTCATCGACGCCATTGAACTTATTTGCTGAGAAGACAATAAAAAATGGCAACAATAAAACAACAACAAAAACACATTTGCAACAATATTTAAAAGAAAAAACAACAACAGTATCAGCAACTGCAACTTCATTATCAATACCATCCACGGTATCATTAACATCAACGCCTTTGTCATCATCACTATTGCAGCATATGCCTCATGGTATTATGTGGCAAGCTGTTATTTCCATAATACTGCTGTTGCATCAACCAAACTGCATAATGGCCGGCTCATGCCGTGAGGCACAATTATGCTGTAATGGCCGCGATTCATCGTGTGTCGTACAAAAAGCACCGATTAATGCCATCATTGAGGATTTAAGCGATAAACCATGTTATTGCGATCATGCCTGCCTCAAATTGGGCGATTGTTGTACTGATTTTAAGGATCATTGTGGAGGTAAGTGTCGCATAATATTTGAAAGTTTATTAACGACAAAGAAAAAGTTTTCAATTTCCTTTAAATACCAGGGAATTTTTAAATAAAAAGATTTTCTTAAACCACGGCGTATGAGTAATATTAATTATTATATTGAAATGAGGTAGTGACATAAAAATTGTTGTAACTTTTGTTGCAATTAAGCTATTGAACTCATTTAAATTTTAAATGCCAGCTTACCCATTGAGGTTTTTAAGTAATAAAATTAAGAATGTAATAAAAGAATACCCTACCTTAGAATATTACCTCCATTACCAGGTTTGTTTGATTAAATATACAAAATAAAATTAAAATTGTTAAAAGTAGTCTGAGAAAATATTTGATAACTTCACTTTAAACCAAACTTAATAATTGAAGGACCGTCTAAAAGCCTAGACAAATTTCCTTTATAAATATAAAAAAAAATTGCGAAGTAAATTATCTTTATAAACTATTTCTAAAAATGAATCGATCTTTTTCTAAAATCAGGCAAAGGACAGAATTGTGAGACCTTTTTAAATACTTTTAATCAATGTCGCGGGTTCTCGATAGCCAATAGGCTGTTGTCAGAATATCTTATACGCTATTTTTACACTACTATTATACTACTTTTACCCCACTTTTATGCTACTCTTATACTACCCTCACATCACTCTTATACTATTTGTATATTACCCTTATACGACTCTTACACCACTCTTATACTACTATTATAGCCTTCTTATACGACATATATACCACTCTTATACTACTCTTACATCACTCTTATACCACTTTTATACTACTCTTTCATCACTCTTATACTGCTGTTATATTCCTCTTACACCACTCTTATACTACTATTATAGCCTTCTTATACGACATATATACCACTCTTATACTACTCTTACATCACTCTTATACTATTCTTATACCACTTTTATACTACTCTTTCAACACTCTTATACTGCTATTATATCCCTCTTATATCACTTTTATGCTACTTCCACATCATTATACTAGTTCTTTACAACTATTATACAGCTCTTATACCATTTTAACCTACTCTTTTACGATTTTACGATTGTTAAACTACTCTTCTACTACTCCTATACTTTGACCTATACATTTGAGCTAGAATTTGTTCTTTTATGTTGCATGTCAGCATATTTTTCTAATGTCCTTGATGTGACATTTTCAGTTCCATTTATCAAGTTATGACAATAAAAACAAAAGCCCTACTATTTAAAAGACTTTCAATGGTTCTCGTTCTCTTTCATTGTTTAATTCTTTTCTTCTTAATATCTTTACAAGTTTTTGTTTTTATCGATTGATTTCCTTTCTTCTCTTCATATTTGTTGTTGAGTATTTATTTTAAGGATTAAATCTTCTCTAAAAAGAGAGAGAGTGAAAAAAGAAACAAGGATTAACACTTGAGAATTATTTAAACTGGCACCGGCAGTGGCAGCCTAAATAAACTTGTTAAAATTGGAATGAAAGGAAACAAAAGAATTTTTAAATCCTTATGAAAAGGGACTGACTTCGTTGATTAATTCTTTTTAAAGGAAATTATTTAAGAGAGAAGAATTAAAACTTTTCGTTTTTTTTTTTGTTTTTTCTTAACAAAAAACAACAGGAAACATTTTTAATTTAAACAGGATAAGCAATTTGTCAAAAGGATTTGAAAAGTTTTAAAAGAAATAATTTTAAGGACAGGAAATTAATATAAAAAAAAATTAAAAAATAAGAAACAAAGAATTTTTTAAAAAAAAATTGGGAAGATTATCTAAAAAAAATATTAAAATTTTAAGACATTTTAAAGCAAACATAGCAGCATTTGGAAGACTAGCACTGACTCTGCGTGTCATTGTAGGCTAAGTATACCTTTTATTAGCACAAGCAAGTCTTGTTTGCTTTCTTCATTTCGATTACAGAACTCTTGGAAATAATCTCTTTCTATCTTTCATTGCGTATTTCAAAGCAAGATAATTTACTATGGATTAGTTCATCTTCCTGCACCTAGACTATTAAGTCCATCCATTGATTATTGATTAGAAAATCATGCAGTTTTCAAAGCATCCTTTAAGCTCAATACTCGAGGCCAAATTGGCTGAATATATCGGCTACTTTTTGCCTCCTTAATTAATTGGAAACTAGAAAGCGTTCCAGGTTCAAATCGAGCTTAAAACAAACAATTGTTCATCATGACTTTAGAAACGAAAATATCAGCAACAACGCTTATCATGGAAAGCTACAGAAACTGAGTATTTCGGGAAAGAGTACGACTCTATGACTAAAGTTCCTTACCACTTCTTCAGTACACTTGATTTTATAAAACGATATATGGGAACCCTTTCGTCCTAGAGCTTGATATTGTAGATCAATTATCTGCTATCCTGGAAAAACTTGATAAATAAACAAAAGTACAACACACAACGCAGTAGAGTTTGTTGATTTTAGAAAAGAAAAGATGGCAACACTGTTATTTCAGAACTTGCTAGAGTAGCTTTATTACCTTGTTTTTTTTTTGGAAAATTTTGACCAATTAAGCCAATACAACGGGCAAATATATTTTCACCAAGGTCAGTGTTTCAAAAAAATGAATGATGGCAACCCTTGCCCCTATCTTTTTATTTTGTTACAGTTGTTGGAAAAACTTGTTCAATAAAACTTGAAAAAATCTAAATAAGAAGACAGAAACTATTTGTTCTTACGGATCATTGCCTAATTGGAATTGGCCTACGGGTTAGATGACCTCTGATATGATTTTTATAAGACTTGTGAGAGGGCGACTGTGTCTTTTGGAGTAATATATTGCTTACGTTCATAACAATTAAAAAAAACTTCACCTTGAATAAGCTCCACTGGGAGTAAGTCTTCGAAACGTTTTTTAAATTGCTTTCAGTTGTGGTAAAAACATCTAAAATCTATGGAATTTATTATATGAAAAAGTTTGCTGTTAATATATTTTTTCTTGGAATTGTATTCCTTCTAAAACTTTTCCTTCTCTGTCAATCTTTCTGTGATAACTTGCAGTCTAAAGGCAGCATTTCTTTAACCTTCAAATAGAGATTTGCTTTTAAGACTCATCTTTCAATATTAAGCACAGAAAAAAATCCTTTCGCATCCTCTGATTAGTTCCAAAGGCAAAAGAAAAAAATTTTTTATTCCTTAAGAATACTAATTAATTCCTTAAGAATGAAATGAAGAGACAAACAATTAGCAATTGGCCTCTAAAAGAAAGCAAAAAAAAACATTAGAAATTATCTTAATTAAGGCAATACTTGTTAAACTAATACTTTTCTTTATAAAAATAAATTTTTATTGCATAACATAAGGAGTAAAACCCACTATTAAGCCAGTTTCTGAAGGCCAATAAGCATAATAAGGTCTTAAAAAAACTCTGAAAAATCTAAGAAAGAGGTTAAAAAGAATAAGAAATTCTATTATTTTTAAGAAAAAAAAGAAAAAGAAAACTAAATCCCCGTTTTGTTTTAAGAAAAACCAGCTTTTTTCGTAAAAAATACATTTTTTGTGCCGTCTTAAAGTAGGCAATACAAAACAGCATGACAAAGACTGTCATATTAAAGGGCATAAACAAACCAAGCACAAGCAAACACAACACAAACAAATAAAGAAAGGAAAACAAATGGTAATCAGTGTTAAGAAAAAAATAAAATAAAAAAATGTAGGAGCAAGGAGAGAGAAAAAAACGCACCATGTATTCCACACTAGTTTCTGGGCTTTTTGTGAAAATTAAGACGAATAAGAAAACAGGACTAACCAACACACACACAGACGACTCGTACTTACATACATTTGTTTACATGTGTGTGTGTAGTGTTAAAAAACATATGCACACACTCTCACAGTAAAATATAAGCTTTATGCGTTAAAGAAACAAAAAAATTAAATTAAATTAACATACGTACTCAATGTAATTTTGTTCCAGCATAAATAGAAAAACAAATCCCCTGTAATTTAATTATGAATATGAAGAAAGAGAGACAGAGTAGTATAATGAAGTAGGGCAATCCAAAAATCCATCTGCACTAGGATTATATTCTTAGCTGTTGAGGTTAAGAAAAGCGTTATTTCCTACTACGTATTCCTAAATACTGATTTTGGTTTCTTGTTTTCTGAAAATCTTTGATTAAGTGCAGTACTACGGATGTAAAGCGAATCTCCAGTTCACACTCAAGTCCACTGACATTTTTTTTTTTTTTTTTTTTACACCGAGGAGGGGCAAATGTACCTAACCGCACCATAGAGGAAGTCGTCACGTCCTCCGTGTGTGGGGCCCTCACCCACTAAATCCTCCCCTCGTACCGTGGACTGTTGTGTCCACTCCAGAACTAGAGTGGTATTACTTCGGAGTTGAGTCCTTTTGGCCCTTTGGCCGCCTTCATGCTCACATCCGCGTCCGGACTGCGTAATGAAGGTTGGGGAGACTTCTAATTGTCTCCACTATTCCTTCCGACCTCGTTTGACACGTGAGCTAGTGTCGTCTATGCCGGCGTGCCCACATGCGCCGCAGCCTCCAGATCTCTCTTCTTCAGTCTCAGAATGCGCTCCACGTAATTCGCCACTGAGGCCCAATTCTCTCTGCTCGCAATCATAACCCCGACAATGTTAGCGGCCGTTATCGTTCCGATCATCGACGTCAGTGCAGAACGATAGCTCTGCCAGCGTGCACATTCGTAAGATAGTGTGTTCCGCATAATCTATTACCTCCACTGACATTGGATCAATAAGGTAGCGGATTGGGTATAATGTTTATATCAGAAAGGTATCAAAACAATTTGGTCATTCCAGGGTAACTATAAAGCAAATGACCTGTTCCATCATGGCACAATCATAGAACTTTCCAATATATTCTCTACTTTGGGAATTCCTCTCATAAAACAGCTTTGAAAATCATGCCTAAATAGAATGGAATCTGCAACTCCTCTAACTCATAACTCCTGCAAAAATTGTGTCAGGGGATACCCTTTGGGAGGGGTAACTCCCCACAGGAGAGTTGTTGGTCTCCTGCAACTACTCAAACTCGCAACTTCTACAAAAATTGTATCAAGGGATACACTAACCGAAGGGTACCTCTTCAAGAAAATGGTTGGGCACAATAAAAACTACTTGGCTGCCCGTTACCCAGTAGCTCCCCATAGGGAAGTTGTTGGTCTCCTGCACCTACTCCAACTCGCAACTTCTACAAAAATTGTATCAAGGGATACACTAACCGAAGGGTACCTCTTCAAGAAAATGGTTGGGCACAATAAAAACTACTTGGCTCCTCGTTAGCCAGTAGACAGCCTTGCAAATTGCCGAAACTACTTCCTTTCCTGATATGCAGTATTCCCTCGATTTACGTCGTCTCGATTTACGTTGTTTCGATTAACGTCGTCAAATTCGATATCATTCCCTTCAAATTCGATATCATATCGTCATTCGATTTAGATCGCCTCTATTGTTTATAAACAAAATCAGGGGAATTCCCTCTTTAAAGGAATTCAATACATAGACTAAAAATTTAATTATTTTAGTTTTTTTTTTTTTGGGAAAGGTACATAAACAAATACATCTTATGGTATGAGTTATTTGAAGTTCGATTTACGTCGCCATTTTCAGGAACATTCTACGACATAAATCTAAGGGAATACTGTAGAAAGCCCGATTTACTCAAAATATTGATTTTAATATCTCCAAGGAAATTTCAAACCTGTAAAGAACGTTTGAGATTACTACAGATCTACACATAAGTCACCAAGAGGACAATTGACTGGAATATTTAATACCATCTAGAATAGACAACTTTCTGCATTAGTTTTTAAAACATCACCGTGGCTTTGAACCTACTAAAAATTTTTGGCCCCCATTTTTCTTCAATTTCACTTCTCTCTCTGCCTCACCCTTTTAAATAAGTAGAAAATTTTAAGTTTCACTTTATTATCAATTACGTGAAATTATTTTTTGCTTCATTTAACCACATTTTATTATTAGTGGCTGTAGTGGTTGTAGTGGCTGCAGTGCCTATAAAAACCCATAAATTTTTATTAAAAATTTTTGTTTTTTTTTAATTTTTTTGTGATTTTGTCCTGGTTTACTATGGTTATCCGAAACATAATTTAAAATAATTTTTTTTTTTGATTTTTATTATTTTTATTGTTGCTATTTGCCAATAATGTAATTGAAATTTATGTTTAAATGTTAATTAGGCAAGGCAGGCAGCAACATGTGTGGCTCTACACACAGATTTAACACGGACTAATAAATATTAAGCGTCTGGCTGGTCATAAACCAGATGCAGGAAAAACAAAATGGTAACAAATTTTTGGGAATAGTTGTGGGTTAGAGAAATAGCTACACTGATAAGGAGGGGACATGTAGTAATATAATAATAGAAGAGTATAACAATAATAGCATACTAGTAGTAGAAGAGCATACCTATATTAAAAGAGTAGCATAATAGAATATAAGAATAGTAAAATTGTAGCATAAGAATATTAAAAAAATAGAATAATAGCATAAGAGTAGTAAAATTGTAGCACAATAATAGCAAAAACTAGTAAAATATTACCATTATAATAGAAAAGAGGGATAGTGTAATAGTATCATAAGAGTTGTACAATTGTAGCATAATATGTAGTACCGTAAGAATAGTAAAAGAGCAGCCGAAGAATTTTAAAAGAGTAGCATAAGAATAGTAAAAGAGTAGCCTAAGAATAGTTAAAAGGTAGCATAAGAATATTGAAAGAGTAGCATAATAGTTGCATAAGAATAGTAAAAGAGTGTCATAATAATGCCTTAAGAAAAGTGAAAGAGTAGCATAATAGTAGCATAAGAAATGTAAATACAAAAACAGTAGCAGAATAATAGCATAAAAGAGCAGTATAATGAAATAATAGTATTATAGTATAACAATAATACCATAAGAGCAGTAAAATTGTATTACAAGAACAGTATAATAATAGCATAAGAGTAGTAAAATTATAGTTTGAGCAAAGTAAAATAGTAGCATAATAGTATTATAAGAATAGTAAAACAGTAGCATAAAATAGTAAAAGAAAAGCATGATAGTAAAATAAGAATAGTAAAAGAGTAGTATAAGGATAGTAAAATAATAGCATAATAGTAGAATAAGAATAGCAAAAGAGTAGCATAAGAATACTAAAATAGTAGCATAAGAATAGTAAAAGAGCTGTATAAAATCGTAAAAGGATAGCATGATAATAAAATGGGAATAGTAAAAGAGTAGCATAAGGATAGTAAAATAATAGCATAATTGTAGCATAAGAATAGTAAAATAGTAGCATAATAGTAGCATAAGAATAGTAAATGAGTAGCATAAGAATAGTAAAAGAGTAGCATAAGAATAGTAAAAGAGTAGCACAAAATAGTAAAAGAATAGAATGATAGCAAAATAAGCATAGTAAAATAGTAGCATAATTGTATCATAAGAATAATAAAATAGTAGTATATGAATAGCAAAAGAATGGTATAAGAATAGTAAAAGAGTAGAATAAAATAGTAAAAGAATAGCATGATAGTAAAATAAGAATAAGAAAAGGATAGTAAAATAATAATAGTAAATGCTACTATTACATAAGAACAGTAAATAGTAGCAAATTAATGGTAAAAAAGAGTAGCATAACAAGAATAGTATTAAAAAATAGTAATACAAGTTAAAGTATCTGCTATAAAATTAAAATTTTTTCAATGCTTAATATGCCTGATATAGCGACTTATACATACAATCCTGATTATTTGCAATATAACATGTCTGTGGTTGTTTTTCCTTCACTGTTTATTAAATTTAAAATTGTTTTTTTGTTCTGTTTTCGATATAAAATTTAAATAATTATTTACAAAACAATAAAGAAAGTTATTATTTTAATTTAATATCAATACAAACATACATACTACATATGTACATACATACGCTCATCTGTACGTTTGAATAAATATTTCTAAAGGCATTTCATAATGTGTGATGTTATGTGATGCGATAGAAAAGTAAAATTAATTGTGATAGGCCTGGTTAAGTAAAAACCAAATATTTAAATGCTATTGTTGTTGTTGTTGTTATTATTATTATTGTAAATAAATTATTAATGGCTGAGTTAATTGAATAAATATTTTTTGATGGAATTATAAATTGAAATGAAGCCCCGAAACAATGCAAACACAAAAAACAGAAATTGAAATAAATTTACATGGAAATGAAAATTGTTTTTAATTTCTCTAAAAGCTGAAGACAAAGTGTGATAATCACAATGTAAATAACTGTAAATGAAATGATAATGTGTTTTATTTGTTTAATATTTAACCATAAAAAATAAATAATAATAATAATAATTAAATAAACACGCTTAAAAAATAAAAATAAAAATTTTTTTCCTCGTTGCGTATGATTAATATTAATTTCGAGATAGGCTTACAAAAATAACCATAATTTCTGTAGCCTTGATATTAGCTTACGATTTTTTAAAGATTTTTAAAAGCTATCATAAGAGGCGTTTCTATAAAATTAATTAAATGTATTTATTGCATAGCCATGATCTACAATTTACGAATAATTTTGACTTTATTGCATGAAAAGGCTATAGAAAATAAGGAAAGTTCCCAAAACCATATTTTAGACACCGTTACGCTAGGCACCTTCAAAGATCGCGTATACCCTGCATTTGAAAAGCATTGTTTGTCAAATTATCGCTGGCTTTTAGCGCGAAATGTAAGTAAAAATCGTCGGAAATTATCTAGAAACGACCCATAAGCAGACGTCGGCACAAAGACAACACGTTAAAAATGTGAGCGTATTTGTGAGAGGCATATGTATAACCCAGAGGAAACATGTTAGTAATATTTTCAAGTGGAACCTAATAATGTATATGTTTAAGTAGTGGAAATGGAAAATGTACAGCGCCAAATCCCTAAAGACTGCGTATTTAACTTGACAAATATTCCTCTAAGAATGGAGATCATTTTTCATTGTTATTAGTGAATCTCATTCAAAAAAGTAGTGAATCCTACTGTAATTTTTCTTTGGTTGTACAATTTATACACAAAAAAATTTCAAAAAGAAGCTGACAAGAAACTGAATGAATTTTTATGATCTTTTTAACGAATATTTTTGATATTCGTGCCCTATGTGTGTAAAAAGCCGAAGATGATCTTCCCCTGAGGGACATTGGTGCCGTAAGTAAATGCGTACTAATACACATAGGCACACATTCAAATAAAACTCTCTTAACATAGTTGTGAATAAACAAAAAGAAAGCTTACCTCTAATACTTGCACAAACTTGAAACATGCTGTCTTACATTAACAAATACATATCCAAACAGTATACGATGCTTCGTTTACTCGTCGGTAAACTTCTGATGTGCTGTTTCTGTAAGACGAAGATGAATGTCTATCTATGTTTAGAAAACACAAAATAACACTCAATTTTGTGTGTTTATTTTGTCACACAAAAAACACTCAATTTTGTTTGTGTTTTCATCTAAAATTGTAGGCCTTACAAGCCATACACAATATCTTCTCTCTCATTAGGAAGAGCACATACAAGCAAACAATTTTTTTTTGGGATTATAATTGCTGTATAAAGAAAACACAACAACAACACACACAAGCATATAAATTCCGAATAAATATACGTTGTTGGGATTTTTTAAACACTTTTCTTTCAATTAGAAACAAAGAAAAGAAAAATGAATTATTTTTCCAATGAGAAACACCTTAAAAAGCAAAATATTGCTTTAGTAATGCGATTTACTTCTCTACTTTAAAATAATAGAAAACGGAAAAACGGAAGCAACCTCTCTAATCTTTTCATTACATCACAAGCGAAACAGTAAAAGGAACAGAAATTAAATTTTCATTAAACACTTTAACACACGGAAAATAAAAGAAAATTTTTTTTATTTATACCGGCACACGACACGGACTAACGGAATCTATAAACCGCTTCTAATTACCGCCAAAACAATACTAAAGAAGCGTCGCTTTTGCTTTTGCTTTAACGCTCGCAAAATAAAACAAAACGAACTCAACTTGTCAACAGCATACAAAAAACAAAAAAGAAAAAAACAAAACCAATGATTTTTTTTTGCTTTACCACGAACATTACTTTGCTTTACCACTCACAAAACAACAAAAACATTGCATTTGCCCACCAATTCATCATCTACTTAAACAAACAACTTGATTTCGTGTATCATCTATGCATGTGTGCTTTCGCATTACATTCTCTATCGCCCTTACAAAACTCACCCAAAAAATCTACACCTATACGTCTACTACACCAACCACATCAGTATAAAACACCAACAACTGTCTTTGCTTTACAACTCGTGAGAGCACAGAGACCACAATTCACTTGCTTTTTTTTTATAGAACACAAAAACAATAACTACGTTAGAACATACACTCTCTTCTTACTTTACCATTCACAAAAGGGTGGGCAAACACACAAGAGCATCATATAACGCAGTAACTTACTTTTGCCAACGACCACCAAACAGAAACAGGAATGTAATGATTATCTTTGCATTAAATGTACAAAAAGAAAGAAACTCACCAAACAAATTGTTTTTGTTTTGCCACTTACATGAGAATTAACAACAAAACTAAACACGTCTACCAGCTTTTGCATTGCATACTGCAGTTGCTTGCTTTAACATTTGCATACAAACAAAAACAAAATTGCTACACCACTGACCACTCCACCGTTCATTCTACTATAACACTTGTATTATATATGACGTTCGTTAAGGAGATTTAACATGTCTTCACATTTTGCCTGGCGACAAATTAAAAATAAACATGAAACATATTCCTTCCCTTCACCATAGCACTTCAAAATAAAGAAAAAGTGCTTTACCACTCGCAAGGGAAGAAAAGCCAAAACAATACGGGCCTACCATGTCTATTTCTTCCGAAAACGCAAGAAAAACACTAAACTTATAGAGGAAAACACACAAAAAACAAAAGCACACAATTTTGCGTGGCAAAAACAAAAACACTCAATTTTGTTTGTGTTTTCAATGCAACAGATGAATATGTGAAACCCACCACCCTTCGTTTTCATAATGAAATAGACAATTAACTACATTTTCTTATGCATTCTTTTCTTTTACCGCCGGCCAAAAAACCGGCCGGCAACTTTGTTACCTACACATGCATATAAGAAATTTTGCAAGCAAAAGAAATTGGATGATGTCATCGCGTAATGCAATAACAACAACAAGAAGAAAAAAGGAAGCCGTCTAGAAAAATCTTTTCCTTTTATAAAGGAAAACAATTGTAAATGCTATTATTTTAAAGAAAAATTAATTAAAATAATTGGAAATAAAGCGAGGAGGTTTTTATTTAAGAAAAAAAGTAATCACTTACCTTATAAATAAAATATTTTATGGAATAGAACTGCTTCCACTTGCCACATATAATTTGTAAAACTTTTTAATTATTTTCAATAGCTTTTATACAATTTGTAAAACAAATATTTCGGCTTATAAACACATTTTAATTATTTTCAATAGCTTTTCCCGTTATAATATTACACACAAAACACAATTAATTACAAAAAAAAAACACCATATTCACACCACTAGTATAAAAAAAAACTTTAACTACCCAAAAAACGTACACGCACTTTTAAATCAGATTTCATACTAAACAGAAGAGAATTTTTATTCACCTTAAAAACCCTTTGGAAAGAGAAACTCTTTATTACATAACACCCGCAAAACAACAAAACAAAATTCTCCTTCTGTTGTCGCAATTAAATACGCCAACAACAACAATTGCAAGTGAAACCGGTGTGTCTTTGCTTAAACACTTACACAACAACACCACAAAATAAAACAATAACACAACATAGACTCCAACCTACTTGATCTACTGAAGAGAGCAATAAAAAATTCTATTTACTCTCATTCCTTTACCGCTAAAGAAATGAGGAGGAGAGAGAGAGAGCGGAAAAGATGAAAAGCAAAGTAAAGTTTGCTATACCACCCATAAAAATTACCTACCAACCAACCTCCAAGTGTCTTTGCTATAACACTCATGCTTGTTCTACATTTGCCTACCACAAAAATAAAAACAACAACAACCAGATATACTTGCATACATACTCCTTCGCTTTGTTACAACCCATGAAACGAAAACTAATTGTTATTGTTGTTTCTACACATCATTCAAAACAAAGCCCACAACTCAAACACTCCTCATCCCGAATCAAACCAAACCACTCGTGTTTGCTCTTCATTACAAAGATTTAACATTTCTTTATAATTTCTAAAATGTAAACAATATCAGTTCCCTCACTCTCTGCTCTGCTTATGCTCTTGCTTATGTTTCCAATTTAACTATTCAAAGAGATCAAAGTGAAAGCAATACTCACTTTAAATTTAATTTATTTGTAAGGAATATCACCATCATCATCTTTTCTATTATAGTAATGAAGTTAATAAGATTTGTTATTGTTGTTGTTGTTATTGGCTACATTAATGCAATTGTTATTTGATAAAAAAGCAACAACAGCAACTTAGTAATTATCTGTGTTTATAGTAATGTTTTGTTACGAATTTCAACACATTATTCCTTTGATGGTCTCTGCTTTCCTTCTTTGTCTCTCTCTCTCTCTCTTTCACATTTTTTTTCGCGATGAAGCAAAGACAGTAAATAGTAAAGCAGTAGAGCAAGTAGATTGGAGTCTATGTCGTGTTACTCTGTGTTGTTATTGCAAATAGCGAAGACACATTGGTTTCAGTTAGAATTGTTATTGTTGGTGCATTTATTTGCGACAACAGAAGGAGAATTTTGTTTTGTTGCTTCGCGGGTGTTATGTGATAAAGAGATTCTCTTTGAGATTACAAACAGAAACAAAGACAAGACACACAAAGGGTTTTTATGGTGAATTAGAATTCCCTTCTGTTTAGTATGAAATCTGATTTACAAGTGCGTGTACGTTTTTTGATTAGTTAAAGTGTTTATTTTTTGCTAGTGGTGTGAATATGGTGTTTTTTTGTAATTAATTGTGTGTAATATTATAACGGGAGAAGCTATTGAAAATAATTAAAAAGCCGAAATATTCGTTTTGCAAATTATATAAAAGCTATTGAAAAAAATTAAAAAGTGTTTTAAAGCCGAAATATTTGTTTTACAAATTATATGTGGCAAGTGGGAAGCTAGTTCTATTCGATAAAATGTTTTATTTATAAGGTAAGTGATTGCTTTTTTCTGAAATAAAAACCTTTTTCTTAAATAAAAAACTCATCGCATTATTTCCAATTATTTTAATTACTTTTTATATAAAATAAATACCATTTTTCGTAATTTGCAATAGTTTTTCTTTATAAAAGAAAAAGATCTTTCTAGACGCCTTCCTTTTTTCTTCTTGTTGTTGTTATTGCATTACGCGATGACATCATCCAATTTCTTGTGTGTGCCGTATTTCTTAGTGTGTGTAGGTAACGTACGTACACCAAAGTTACGAATATTTTTCGGCCGGCGGTAAAAATAAAAGAATGTGAAAGTAAAAGAAGTTAATTGCCTGTTTCAATAAGACGAAGGGTGGTGGGTTTCACATATTCATCTGTTGCATTGAAAACATAAACAAAATTGAGTGTTTTTTTTTGTTTTTTGTGTTTTCCACTCAAAATTGTGTGCTTTTGTTTGAGATTTCCTCTTAATGTTCGATGATTTTGGTAGTGTTTTCGAAGCAAATTGTTGACGTAAAATAAAAAAAAAATGTTTGTGATGCTTTTTGTAAGACAGGCTGTTTTACTTGATTGTCTATTTATATGGGAATCAAGTGAATAAATTTTTGTTTGTTTATTTTATGTCTATTTGTTTCGAAAACACAACAAAAACATCAAACATTGAGAGGACAAAAAAAAAAAACCAAAACCACACAATTATGTGTGGAAAATTGAGTGTTTTTGTTTGTCTTTTCCATGCAAACAGGCAGCAAGTGAAATTGCCTGTCTTACAAAAACATCATATATTCCTTTGTTTTTGTAATACGTTCGATCTTATATTGGTAAACACTAACAAAATTTATTATTTTCGTTCGTCTTATATAAATAGGGCTTATGTTGTTTAACTGAAGTGCTCTCTAATTACTTCCTTGGAGTCGCCAATTACGCTCATAACCTGTGATGAGTTCATAAGTCGTTTTTTTATATTTTTGTTCTAATGATTTCCAATCATTCATCATCCTGCCAAAGTCAGTATACGGTAAAGTATCTGTAATAAGCCCCTATTAACATTGGCTTCTATGAATACTGGTAAGAACAGAAAATCTCTAGTGTTTCTAATAGGGCCCTAATCTGTCTTATCATCTATTTTATCCACGTTATTACAGAAAAAGTTGCCGTGGTCTAGTGGGTATTGTGTTGGCTTATTAGACAAGAGGCCCGGGTTCGAATCCCAGGGCAGACATCAAAACGAAAAATATTTCTTCGGCGACTTCCTCTCAGCAGATTTTTGGCAAAGACTCTGAGAGTAAAAATTGCCATGAAAAGCTTCTCAAAAATCTGTTGTTCGGAGTCGACTTTAAAACTGTAGGTCCCGCCACTCATGTATAAAATTAACGCACACAACATAAGTGGTGCGAGAAGCTAGGTCGTAATCCTGACTGAAGGGTTGTAATGGCCAATTATGTATGTATGTATTACAGAAAAAACAATTCTTGTGAGACATTAGGTCCAAGCTATAGTCCTTAGCTTATAACCTATCTTGTCTTTTAGCAAAAATATGTGAGAATTGATGAACATGTTGCTAGTATTGTTAGTAGACAATCCGATGCCAGTCTTTGCTAGCTCTGTAGTAACTTAATAGCCCTTAATTGTGAGGAGTTTATTGCCCTCAATTAATCTCATTTTAAAACCCATGGCATTCCTGCAATGAGGAGGAAAGTTACGTATAATGTAACCAAAGCCTTTAGAAAGATCCTTAAAAACTTGGCAATACTTTAGCTAGTTTGTTTCGCTATGTCGACAGAGTTCTTTGACTCGAAGAATATTTTTTTTCGCCTTCGTAATAATCTTATGAAGATGTGTGTTCCAAGTGAACAAAGATTTTCTAGCTAGCCAACCAGATATTGCATTTCTTTGAAAAATTAAATCGTTTTTGCATTAATTTTCCATTGATGGATAATGGCACTCTCATTGAGAGCAACATTTTCTAACTTTGATGGAATGTAATTGTAAGGCATCAGGCCAAGATTTTGTTGTTTTCTGAAAATTTTCACTTCATTTTTTATATCATTTTTCTCTTTTTTGGATTCTAAATGTCTAGGATATAAACTTTAATTTAAATTTTAAAGCCGGAAAAAATTTCTTTTTATTTCGATTTTTTTTTTTTGTAAAACCCTTGTCAAATCAGTTATGAAAACAGACATTAAATGTCAGTTTCGAAGTCAAAAGTTTCTCTGATAACCAAGCATGGCTTCATTACTATATTAAGGTCGTCTGAAGAAAGATGAAATGAAAGTTTTAAAATTTATTTTTAAAATTTTCCCAGAAATTTATTTTAGAATTTAAAATGAATAAATTGTTCTTGCTTTTATAATTACACTGTCACTCATTCTATCAAACAAAAATAGTAGGTTTCTTAAAGACACACAAATTTTGTTAAATTTTAACATTTGCTAGACACCATACCCACCCTTAATCCTCTATTTTTGGTTTTCTCTTGAAGTGCTTATGAAATATAGCAACAGTAGCAGCAGCAGCAGTTTGTAAAGTTTTCAGTTTCATTGTCATGAGCAACATTTTTGGGCTTGAATTCAATTGTTTTACAAGGAAATAAATGAAGTAAATGGACTGCTTTACGGCCTTAATATACTCTCTAATACTTCCACACTGTCATTATACTTTCTCTCTCCTTCTCCCTCTCTCTCTCTCTCTCCCGTTGTGTGTTGGAAATTTATTCTCCTGGTAACTCTCTGTTACAATTTGTATGCACTTGAGGAATGTTTTAGTTTATCTTGATGGAAAATTTTCCAAAATCTCCCACTCTATCCTCTCTCTTTCTCTCTCTTGTCTTGTAGATTATTGTCTGTCTGTCTGTCTGTATTAAATGTTCTTCTTGATAAATTTCACTTTCAAATAGAGTTACAGTTACAGTTTCAATGAATATAATAGAATAGGAAGTGTGAATAGAATGGAATATAATAGCATAGAGCTGCTGAACATTATTAAAATATTTTAATTTGTCGGCATTTTCAAGAACATGAAGTTTTTGACAAATTGAAAAACCATCATACAAACACACACAACAGCATGCATACGAAGAGTTTGCAAATTAATTGCATATTTTTAGGAGCTTAAAAAATACTTAGATTCAGAAATTTGTAATTCCTAAAGGATTTCGAATGTTTTAAAGAACTTTTGCAAATTTTCTATTAAAGTATGGAGCGCTACATTCCTCCAGAGGTCTGTAATGCGTTGAAATATTTCGGATATTATACGATGAGCTCTATTTTACCAAGAACACAGTTTATTGAGTGATTAGAGCATTTCAAAAATTGATGATTTTGATTTTTAAAAACCAAAAGCGTTTATCCCGGATGCTAGAACAGTTTTAGCAAATTAATTTAGTAAGATTTCTCAAGGACAGAGTGGCTGCTTGGCTTGGTTAAGGCCAGCTTAAGGTTGGTTGTCGGTTTTATCACGCGGCACTGCGAGATTAGGTCGCTGACGGGGATCTGGAACAGATCCCAGCCGGACTATTGCAGGGTATGTTGCAATGAGCAGGAGTTGGAGACTGTCGAACATCTCCTCTGCAACTGCCCAGCCCTTGGGCAGGTTGAGGACCCTTGGCATAGCCTTCTTTGAGAACTTGAGTTGTGTGTCGAGAGCCGACATCAAGGCTCTCCACAGATTTATTAGCAGCTTGGGCTGGTTGAAAGGTGCTAGGTTTTCATAAGTGTAGTCGCTGTGTGTCTGTTTCTTTACATTCCTTCGTTTCCCATTCTCCCTCCCCTTCCCTACATTCCTATATCCTCCATTTCCTTCCTCCCCTAAGGACAATGTACAATGGGTCAATTTCGATCTCCGGGTACTGTGCTTGTCTTGACCGACAGGTGCACGTCCTCTAACCTAACCTAACCTAAGATTTCTCAATCAAGATTCGTATCAGAAGTAAGAAGAGTTGACCTAATCGTTAAGGAATGACTCAGGTAGTCAGTTTAAAGTGTGCTAAAGCTCTAGGATTCGTAGGAAGGCATGCAAAAATTAGATGCCACATAAATTGAAGCTTAATGACGTCCGACAGCGTGTTTAGATTATTAGGCAAAGCCCGCAATAGGCAATAGAGATAGTGAAGTACCTCAATGTTTGCTCAAATTCCAAAAGAGCCATACTCTGCATTCTCAGTTGGTGTCATTATTGGACACTGTCTACTGGACACTTAAGCTGCAGACTTACTAGGACTTCTACAGCAGTTGCAGTGAGGAAAAAGAGGTGAAAAGGATAAGTTGACTTAAGCAAGAGTAGCAGCAGTGGCTTGATTTTGCATTAAAAATTTAAAATTTTTTAAAAAGTAGCAAAAATCTTACCAAGAAGAATTCTGACTAGGGTTTTTAAGCATTTAAAGAATTTTCCCTTCCCTAAAGCAATAACAATTAATCAATCACATGCATAATTGGCTAAAAAAAAATGACTGGCTAAACTTTTGGTAACAAATTTCAGCTATAAATAGTTTTATGGCTTAGAACGAAATTAATTATTAAGTTTAACATAATTTACCTCTCTCTAACTCCACCTCCATCTCTACCACTGCCTAATCTTTGTGTTAGACTTGTGTAATGATTTCAAATTAATTTCTTTCTATTCGTTAAGCAGCCTAAAAATATGCCAGTAAATATTGACAGAAATCCCATGTTATATGCTATGCTACATAAAGTTATGAATCTAAAAGAGAAAATTTTTGTGACAGCTGTTAATAAAATAAACATGACCCTACTTTTATTCGCTACCAGCCCCTCCCCCTTCTAGAATCAAATATATTATCCAAAAATGAAATAAAGCCTTCAAATATGCTTACTCGTGTAAGCAAAAGTTGTCAAAAGGAAAAAAATTTTTTTTTGATTCTTTTCCAGGCATTAATTTATGCTGGTGAATATACTTTTTTTTTTAATGGCAATTGGTTACAGAGTTTCCAATATTAGAAAATTATAAAGAGAAGGGGAAGAGAGAGGGAAGGAGAGTAAATATCCCAATTAATTAATCAATTATTGTATATAGAAAATATTCGTAGTAATTAAATGCTGAATGATGATTAAATGAATGATAAGAGTTCAATTTTGTTTTGTGTTTAAAAGGCCGTATAAAAATGATGACAGAAAAATAAAATAAAACTTCAGGATAATATTCTCGATAATGGTGGAGAGGAGGAGGAGGAGGACGAGGAGTAGAGTTATAAATCATATTATTATACAGTAATTTACTTAGAAATTTACGCAGTAATTAGTGGCCATTTGTTTGAACTTCAAAGACGATAAGTAATGAAGAAAACTTGCTTTGTAGAATGGCTAATTAATTTAATCGATAACTGTACCTAATTTGCTTAATTACTGCCTTAGAAAATTTGGAGTAAATTTTTTTAATCCGTCCTAATAAATTACCAGCACCTACCAATCCTATACAAAAGATGATCTGTCTGGAGCCTACGTTAATATTTTGATAGATTACTAGTAGTCCATGATAGTTTGATCTAGTGCTATTGGATATGTAATTGGCCAAATATTTTGTATCTTCATATTCCTCAATTCATATTTTCTAATGAACTCGCCATGGTCTCGTGGGTAGTGTTGCATTAACGAAAGTTAGTATCCGGTCAACATCAAAACGAAAATATTTCCGATACTGGCAAGTTCGGAGTCCTTAAATTGTAGTCTCATCATAATTACGCCCACATTGTGTTGGAACTAGTGTATCCAACTGAAGGTTGTAAGCCAATTACGTACGATATATAGCGTCCAAAGACCAACTTGATGCAGTTAGAATACTTTAGGGCTTCAGTCTCCAGATTTTCTAATATAGTAAATGCGAAAGACTATTTGCTTTATCACGGCCTACATAATACTATCACGATCATTAGAGCCAATTGTCGTCAACGGTAATGATTTATCTCTTGCGATTCACATCCTAGTTGACGTTTGAAATATAAGTCTATACCATAAGATGTGTGTCTCTACTGTCTTTTCATAGCCTTACATTTAATTCCAGTAAAACTGAATGCGGGCGACTATCAGTCTAACCCCATTGATAAAGTACAACAGGCTTAACGTATCCCTTAGTCATTCCTAATATCCCGCCTCCATTTAAACCGATCTAGTGTACTTAGGTTTTAATTCTTTCCAATTTAATCTACGTCCTAAAATATGTCATCCGACGTTCGAGTTATAGGAAAATTCTTGAATACTCATATAGTCATATGTCGCGTGAAAACTTTGAGTGTCCATAACTCAAAATACACTTTTCCGACTTGGAATGTTATAGAACGAAGGCGTCGATATGTTTGTGAGAATCTTCTATGTGATAGGGAGTTGGCGCATATCATCGGATCTGCATTTTTTTCATGACATAACAGAAAACAAGCGTTGCGTTTCTTTCCCTTAGTCAAATAGCTCTGAACCTCTGGCCGTAAAGAATTCAGAGGGAGCAGGTCGTGACTGCAGGTCGTGATTGCAGGTCGTGATTGCAGGTCCTAAAAAAGACATTAAAGTTGCTATTCCAAAACAGGTTTCTTAAAGAAGCCAATGCATGTCTAGCTATATATCCACGCCTCCATTCTATAACGTTATAAGTACACTTCACAAATTCTACATTCTCTAACTTAAATGCTGTCAAAATTTGGTTAAGATGGGCCGATCCGTTTCGAAGTTATAGGGAAAAATCTACTTAGAATACTCATACAGTCTTATGGCACGTGGAAACTTTGAGAGCTTATAACTTAAAATAGACTTTTTCGACCTTAGAATGTTATAGAACGGAGGCGTCGATATGTATCTCCGGCCTTAATGAAATCATCTGGCAAATCATCAGGACTTGCCATCAGTATCTGACTGCTGTAAAGAGCTAAGCATGCGGCATTCATCACACATACACATACATACATAATTGGCCATTACAACGCTTCAGTCAGGATTACGACCTAGCTTCTCACACCACTTATGTTGTGTGCGTTAATTTTATGCATGAACGGTGGGACCTACAGTTTAAAGTCGACTCCGAACGACAGATTTTTGAGAAGCTTTTCATGGCAATTTTTACTCTCAGAGTCTTTGCCAGAAATCTGCTAAGAGGAAGTCGCCGAAGAAATATTTTTCGTTTTGATGTCTAACCTGGGATTCATCACCTTCTTTTTATTCATCTTGGTTAGGCAGCGGAATTTCCACCTCGTCATCCTCTATTCAGTTTGGAAGATGTTTTGGTCAAATGGTTTACCCCTTGGTAAAATTTTCGGGCATCACATGACTACCTCATGCTCTCGCCTTTCCATTTCCCTTGTCCCATTTCCTCCTTAGTTCTAGACAATGGCTTTCGATACTGTTTCTAGCACTATGGATTTATATTTCTATTGCGGTGTACTTCCCATCGTGATGTACTGAACAGAGCTTTTCAAATTCCTTCCTCAATAGTACTTCTGGTTTGTGGATCAGCCTGTTTAATTCTTATTCACAAATTTAACATCGACAACAGTGCCCTTCTTATATGTCGCCCTTCTTATAAATCTGGCTCAGAAGATGTTGAGCGCATTTAAAAGCCTGCTGAGAGTAGTTGTTGGCTTCATTGCACTCTACGTACATATGCAACATGCATTGGGCCTACAACCAATGACTTCTGCAGGAGCTGTAGAGCGCTGAAATAAAAAGAAACTGTTCTCCTCCTGGTTTGTACATGTCATTCGTTATGGCGTAAGATAAAGAAACATCCTGGCTTTTACTCTGCACATGATTTCAGTGATGACTTCTGTGTATTTTCCCTGCCCGCTGTACCCCAATGCAGCCACACTGCTTTTTTTCTCCCCATCGATCGTAATTAATATAGTTTCTGTTGCTCCTCACGATGTTTATGATTTCATCACTGAATAAAGCTTATCATCCATGGATGGGTGTACAGTTGAATACATTTTTTCATTACGTATCCTGTGAACGTAATTATTTGCAATGAATTTTGTTTTTTCAAATACTTGCCAGCATTTTTTTTCGGTCTTTAAAACTGTTGTACCACCACACAAATATTTAATTTTTTTACTTTGGTTTTATTGTTCGAAAAAAATCCATAATTTTTCCGGGGAATATAAAAAAGCATAAAAACTCCTGACATATGCCGTCTGGATTACATATACGAACGCATTTAATGAAATCTGAAACCCCCCTATCAATGAAAATGGCTCAACGTTGAAAGCTGATGACAGCAAGATATAAAAATATTATTTGAAGAGAACAAGAAAAAAAACAAATTTGTTTTCCAAAAAGAATAAACATATCCTTGGAAGGAAAAAGGGCCTAAAAGGCGAAATTAAAAAAATTTCTTCAAAAAAAAAATTCCCTCTTTAACTGGACCTTATTTAACTTACAACCTAGCTTCTAACACCAGTCATGTTGTGTGTAATAATTCTATCCATGAGTGGCAGAGTTTTACAGCTTTTTATATTTTTTCTACGCCGAGGAGGGGATAAATGTACCTGACCGCACCATAGAGGAAGTCGTTACATCCTCCCTGTATATGGCCCTCACCCACTGAGTCCCCCCTCGTCTCCTGGACTGTTGAAACCACTCCGGATCTATGGTGGTATTCCTTAGGAGTGGAGCCCTTTTGGCCCTTTGGCCCCTGCATGCTTATATCCGCATTCGGATTGCGTATCGAAAGTTGAGGAGACATCTAAGTGTCTCCACTATTTCCTTCTGATTGGTTCCTTATTGGAATTTCATTAGAGACGTGTGCCAGTGTCATCTATGCCGACGTGCCTACATCTTCTGCAGCCTCAAGATCTCTCTTCTTCAGTCTTAGAATGCACTCTACGCAATTCCCCACTGAGGCCCAATTCTCTCTACTCGCAATCATAACCCCGGTCCAATGATAGCGACCGTGATCGTTCCAATTGTTGACGTCAGTATAGAGCCATAGCTCTACCAGCGTGTACATTCGAAAACATTGTGTTCTGCAGCATCTATTACTTCCCCTACCTCGTAAAGACAGCATAAGGGGAGGCACCCTTGCCCATTCTGTGCAGAAATATTTCCTAAAATATCCGTGACCCTATAGCATTTGTGTAACGTAGTAATTCACCTCTTCAAATTTCGGACTAATCCATGGCTTTTTGTTCGGAATAAGTCTCGCTGTCCACCTTCCTCTTTCATCCTCGTTCCATTGTCGTTGCCATTTTGAAATGGTGTTGACCGGTTATATGACTTCCAACCGATTTCGCCTTATAAATCGCCATCTGTTCTGCTGCCAGTCTTACAGCTTAAAGTCAACAGATTTGCGAATAGCTTCCAATCCACTATTTGTAGGTTATTTTTAGGTTAAGTTCGAAAAAGTTTGGTTAGGTTAAGTTTTAAATTTAAGGCACCTTTTTGTCTTGAACCATCTGGGCTTATAATATTATTGTTTGGAATACTATAAACAAAAAAAAAAAAAAACAAGAAAAATTGTTTTCTCTCCCCTTTGCCCTTAAAAAAACATAAAAAACTGCTTTCATCCTGTGGGTGTTTTCTTCCCCTTCCACACACGCTCTGGCCTTAAATGTTTTTCAGGCAGCAGCAGCATGATTTTTAAATAAAAATTTTATTTTTATTCTCTCTCTCTCTCTTAAATTGCTGTGTCATTTGATTTGATTTAAAAAATAAAACATACAGTGCGGCGCGGAGGTAGAGAGGGGGAGGGAGACAGTTGAAAAAAAAAAGGATTTTATTTAATTGTTTATGAGTAATGTTTTCGTAAATGAAATCTTTAAATAAAACAGAAAGAAAATCTCTTCGAAATGTTTTAATAAAAAGCCTTAAGGAATAATAAAAACGACATTTTTTTTTATATCCTACGATTTAATATTTTCAAAAAATAAAATATTTTAAATATCATTTTTAAAGGATTTTAAATTTATTTTTAAAACTAAAGAGATTAAAGTTTTAACATTAAAACTCTGTTTTTTAATACTCAATATTTTATTTAAATGGAATTAAAATTTTAAATGAAAATTTAAATGAAAATAAAAATAAACTTTAATTTTTGCCTTTAAGTATGCAACATATTTTTATTTATTTTTATTAAAATTCATTTTTTATTGCAAAACTATAATTTAAAAAAAGATTTAAATTGTGTTTAAATATTTCAATTAAACCATCACTTGCTATTGTAAACATTTCTAGATATAAATCTGAATAAATTATTACAATAAAAGGCCCCTAAAGTAGCCTTTACTTACTTACTTAAACTCCCTATACCCCCCTTCCAAAAAGTGAAACACCAATTCGCGCTTGTGGTCTATAGGACCGTATATTCTTTCAAAAAAATTCATTTTTGATTCAAAATAATTATTACGAATAATGAAGCTACCAGCGATATCAACTTACTGGCAATATTCTTTTTTACAAAAAAATCGCAATAATAAAAAAAAATCGGTCTCAAAGACCAACGCTCGAATATAGGAAGGTTAATTGGTCATTACAATCCTTTTAGGCTGGATTACAACCTAGCTTCTGTGCGTGTGTTAATTTTATTAATGACTGACAGCGAAACCTAGAGTTTAAAGTCGACTCCGGACGACAGAAACTATTGCTGGCAATTTTATTTACACTCGTTGAATATACCTTTTTTCTGGTCCCATCAATGCCATGGAAACTGCCCTCCTCGCAAGCTTCCATTTGACTGCTCCTCAGTTCATATTCATTCCGTAAAAATTGTAGAGACATTTCATTCCTAAGCTGGCCTTAATGTCAATGTCTTGCATTGTTCTACGTTCTCTAACATAAATACTGTCAAAATTTGGTTAAGATGCGCCGATCCGTTCCGAAGTTGTAGAGAAAAATCTACTTAGAACACACATGAAACCGCATGTCGTGTGCAAACTTTAAGGGCTCATAACTTAAAACACACTTTTTCGACTTAGAATGTTATGGAACGGAGGCGTCGACATGTCCAGCAAGGACTAGCAATATTGCACGTACTTTTTTGCTGCTAACGAGAGTGATTTTTTCTATAAAACTAGTGGAAAATATAGATATTAATCGAAACAATCGGAATACCTAAGGCTTGCTTCATGTCAGAGCTCCGTAAGCGAATTCCAACGATAACTGGATGTCCTAAGAACCATTTAAGGGTAACATTTAGCTAATTGGAAATTGCCCTTGAGAAATCATTACCATTTACGAACATGGCCGAAATAGGATGTTCATTCTGATCTTAAAATTCTGTCTTTAAAATATGGGCAGCCTGAAAGTAGGCTTTAGTTGTATGTAAGCTTAGAACCCCTAACAGTAGGCTTTGTTATGCTTACTTTAATAGGTTTTAAAGTTATTTAGCTGCAGTATTTTAAAGCAAATATTGGTGAAACGTGAATACTGCAATACGGCAAACACCTAAAAATAGGCTTTAATTTTTCTTATTAAAAACCTTTAGAGAAATTTCATTTTTTTCTTTGTTTGAATTTAATTTTTCTAATGAAACGCTTCTGTTTTTTTATGGCAACCAATTATTTGCAATCTTTTTTTTTTGTTTGTAAGTTTCCAAGGCAATTTACTGTGTTCTATTTTTATTCAACGTCTCTCCATCGCTCTATCGCTCTCTCTCTCTCTTTTGCTGTGTCCATTTCAATGTTTATCTCATTATTTCAAATGTTTCGTGATTTTAATGCTTGTTTGTCTAGCAGCGTATGCTAGACTTTTCCATGGCTTTTTCGTTTTGTTTCGTTTGTTTTTTTCTCCTTGTCTCAATCGCATTGGGTCTCTATAGTATCGTAATCAACCGTATAAAATACTCAACCGCAAATGTTTTTAGTGGTCATTATCCTTTTATAAGTGGTCGTCCTTTTTTTTTTTTTTTTTTTCAAAAATTACTGTCTGTGTCTTTAAAATCTGTACGCACATGGTGTAAGGAAATGAGGTGAAAATAAAGGGACGGTTTTTAAAGCAAGTCATACAGCTGCAACAATGCATCTCCGCGTAATCTGTGTTTCCTGGCACTGTGTTTCCTGGCACTTCTCTTTTTTTACAGTTTTCTGTCGCTCCTTTTTCTCTTTCCTTGCCGATTTCTTGCTCTTTACTGTACTCCATTCTCCATCCACTAATGTTTCCTTGAGCTGTGTCGTGGTCTCTGTTGGTTTTCCTTTCGGCCTCTTTTCTGGGCGGGCCTCCGCTGGGCTTGAGGCGTCTCTCTTGTTGAGGGAACTTACAGGTGTGGATATATCACCCTCGTTCCCTTTACTCTTGGCGTTGTCAAGGGTCTTGCTCGCTTCTTTTTCCCTTTCTGCAGTCTTCCAGTTCTCTCTGTAGTTTTTCATTACGTCAATTAGCTCCTCTAATTCCGATACTCCGCTCTGAACTTCCATACTAATGTTCCTAGCCTTCGTCATTGCCGCCCTAATCTTGCACTTTGGCACTTAGTAAATGTCTCCTCCTCTGAGTTCTTCATCTTGCATATAAACTCCTGTCTAGGGGAACTGTGTCCTGAACGAGGTTTCTCCGCTCCAATATGCGCTGGATGCGTTGCGCGCGAGTGCGCAATCCTCTTGCACCGATTTTGGTGTCGTGCCCCTCTTCTCAAACCCAGCACTCCTCACGTCTGTACTCTGAGGGTTCTCCGTTGCCTGGGATTTTTTCGCCGGTGATCGCTGGATTCTTGGGCTGCTCATAAAAGCTACTTCCGCTTGCATCATCTCTTCCACTTCTAATATACATTGTTTATTCATTTTATCTATTTGGCAAGCCGCTATCTCATATCGAATATGCAGTTGTCCCTTAAAGACCCCGAGGGTGCCTATGGTATTCAGTGAGGTCCTCGCGAGGGTTGACGCAAATCCTTATGGGAGTTTACGTTCAGAGTCAGGTCGAACATTAATTAGGAGTCATCTCAATTAAGCCATTTCGACCAGTTTGCACCCGGTGTACTCAGGTAACAGAATGCAACAAACGTCAGCCCACTTGCGTCATCTTCATAATCGATCTTCCAAACAAAGCCAAGGTCACGCCAAATCGTCAATCTCGCCTTCTCACATTAGCAAGTACCCAGCGGATGCTGAGTACCAGTACCTGGGGAGCGCCTGATCTAACATACGGAGGCTGTGAGCTGCTTGGCATGTACCTGTAAGGATATCACTGGGTTTTGCCAAGTTAAAACCGAACATTGGCGTTGCCTTGCAGTTACATACCCGCTCCCCAAGCCTTCAAGGTATGGAGATGCATGCTTGTTATTGCAACACCCTGTATTCAATTGCTCTTAAATTCCAATGAATAATTGCTGTCTTTCTTCTTTCCTAGATAAGCTGCTGGTAAAGCTTTAAAAAATCCTTTCAATGCATAATTGCAGTGCACTTTCAATACAACCCAGAATGTGTATACAACAACCCCTAGCCCGAACCGACTAGCTTTGATGATATGGCACAGCCGAGAGTTTTGTACACAATATTGTGTCTACTACGTGTGGGTAATGAATCTTGGTGTGATTTTAAGCTCTCTGTCGTCCATACAAGCTATTGCTCTATGTATAACTTTTTTCTCTTAAGCTTTGTAGGACTAGGACAAGCTGGGGTCGTATGTTTGTCTGGCTGCCTTAGTTGCTAATGTTTTTAGTTTTTGTATGTGTCCTAAGCGGGAGAAGGAATAGATTTTTATTAAAGGAAATAAAAAGAGGATTTTCTCTACTCTAGCTTTCGCTCTCTCTCTCTTTCTCTTTTACTTGCTTTGCATTGGTTTGCCCAGAGTGTCAACAAGATTTCCGTGTATTTTAGTTGATGTGGATTTAAATGCAGATTTTTATTCCTTTTTTTTTCGTTTCTTTTTTAATAAAATTTTTTTTTTTGTTTTATTTTTAAATTCATTGAAAATCCTTCACTCATTTTTCCACATACACAATTTATTTTAAAGTTCACAGCATGCTTTTAGGGGCACGGGCATTTATTGCCTGCTTTTCTGCTTGCAATTTTTTGTTTTTTTTTTCATTTTTTCAGTTTTCGTGTTCTCTTTTATCCACTTCAACATTTTATTACAATTTTACAGAACATGTGTAAATTTGACAGTTGAATAAATGCAAAAAGGACAAATAAAAACAAAAACAACGAAAATGGAGAAAAAAATAAAAATAAAAAGAGTTTAAAAAAAAATGTGTATATGGTAACCCCATATTAAAACCCGAGTGATATAAATTGCAAAATAAATGCCACACAATACCCAGCAGTTGTATACCCCAACAGTTACTGAGTGTATGCCTGAGTGTATGCAATATAAACCAGCCATGGTAGCAACAACAACAGCAGCAGCAGTAGCAGTAGCAATTTTATAGTATTAGTGGGAAGCAACAATATCTACAAATTGGATTACAAATGGTTTGAAAACGAACAGCAACAAAAAAAAAGTCAATCATCGTTGTAAAAGGCTATGAAACCCAAAGCCAGTTACTGTTATACGATATTATATGGAGACATCATTATTTAACAACAATAGCAAAATAGGAAAAACGGGAAAAATGTGTCTTTAAAGCTTAGAACTTCAGGACAGAATCACTTTAAAAGTTCTTTTTAAAGGTTTTTCTTTAAATTTATTTGAAATTTCTTTATTCAATGGCTTTCAAACCCAACAATCTGGTAAGACTGACTTTCTTAATTGGTCTTTACAATCCTTTAGTCAGGCTTGCAAGCCAGTTTCTCACATCACCCACTTTGTGTATGCAATTCTAAGGGTGAAGGTCTTACAGAGATTTTATTTACTCTCCAGAGTTTTTCCCAGAAGACTGCTGAGGGGAAGTCGCCGAAGTAAAATTTTTTTTCAATTTTTTTTTTTGAGTGTCTTGTCTGAGCTAGGCTTTGAACCACTGATTGTTGTCTCATAAGCTAACACGAACTATTCGTAACAGATTACAGCGACTTCCAAATGCTGCCACAAAAAAAGTGCAAAAAATGAGTAGAAAACTATTAAAAAGAAATTCAACTAATGCAGCCAGTCCAAAGGGGACCATTTAAGCCTGATTTTAATGAAACATAATTTATCTTAAGTCGCCGTGGTCTAGTGGGTAGTGTGTTGACCTATTAGACAAAAGGCCCGGGTTCGAATCCCAGGTCAGACATCAAAACGAAAAAATATTTTTTCGGCGACTTCCTCTCAGCGGATTTCTGGCAAAGACTCTGAGAGTAAAAATTGCCATGAAAAGCTTCTCCAAAATCTGTCGTTCGGAGTCGACTTTAAACTGTAGGTCCCGCCACTCACGTATAAAATTAACGCACACAACATAAGTGGTGTGAGAAGCTAGGTCGTAATCCTGACTGAAGGGTTGTAATGGCCAATTATGTATGTATGTGTCTGAGCTGGCTTTGACCCATATTGTCTCATAAGCAAACACGCAGTATTCGTACTAGATTACAGCGACTTCCAAATGCTGCCACAAAAAAAGTGCAAAAAATGAGTAGAAAACTATTAAAAAAAAATTCGATTACTGCAGCCAGTCCAAAGGGGGCCATTTAAGCCTGATTTTAATGAAACATAATTTAGCTTTACTTTAGCTGTTTACCTTCCTTTGTTTAAGGCTGTTTGAATTTTTGTTTTCAAGCCAAAATTAGTTTTTTTTAACATTTTTAAAAGCCTAAAAGTATGCAGTATTTTTTTATTTAAATGCCTAACATTAGGCTTTAATTCTTTTGAATTTTAAAGATAAGCATACAGGATTTATTTTGATTTTAATTAATTTGCTAGGCTTTAGAAAATAGAATTTTAATTACTTTTTAAAATTAATAAAAATATGTTTTGATTTTTTTTTTTTGTGCAATAAAGGCGTGTGAATTTGCATTGGTTTTTTAAGCACATGCTTTATTTTTATTTTTATTTATTTTAGTTAGTTGTTGTTGTCCTTATTAATAATTGATATTTTTTTTTTTAATTTCTTCCATTAAAATTTTTAATCCAGCATGGTTCTGTAATAAACACACAGGGGGTGGTAGTAAAAAAACGGATAGGTTTTAAAAACTGTTTTAATTATTCTAGGAATAGAATCTGAAATATTTGTTCAATTTTAAAAGCCTTTAATTGTTTATTCAATTGTTAAAGAGATTTACAAGTGTTTTTTTCTTTTTTTTCCTGAAATCGTCCTTAATTTATTGGCCATTTCCTGCATGTGAGGGAGGAGATTATCACATGAAATAATAACAATATTCTTTTAATGTGTATATGTTTACTTAATTATTAATACGTTCTGAAATACCATGATACATATTAATAAAATATAAATTAAAAATTCCGAGAAGACTGATGTTTTTAATAAAAAAAAAATTTGATTTTGCTGGGGATGCCAGGCCCGGGCATTAAATGTCCACTGTGTATTTTTTTTTGTTTTATATTTTAATGATAATAATAATCAGGTTTAAACAGAAAAAAAAACTCTCCATTTAATATCGCCAAAGTTGTGAAAACCATTTTTAATTAAAACGCTTTGAATTTTTGCAAATGCATTTCGAAAAAGAAATTTGAATACAAACGTTGGCTTAAATCGTATTATTATTGCACAATTGTTAAAGCAGATTGTGTCTATTAAATGAAACCCCAATAACAAGAAAAAAAAAACTATTTAAAAAATTAATTAAAAAAAAAAATTGAAAACAAAAAATAAATTAAAAATTTAAACCTTTAATCCATGATGTGCTAAAACATACGTAATTGTATTGTAATTGTATATTGTAATACATTACCTTTCAGTGAGGATTACGACCCAGCTTCTCACACCACTTATGTTCATTTTTTTACATAATGATGGCTGTAGCCAGCGTTACCGCTTGAAATTTTTAAGAAGTCGCACAAAAAGAGGATTTTTGAAAAAAAGTCGCACAAAAAGTGTATTTTGGCAGGAAAAAGGGGGGAAACATTTTTAAAAGAAAAGAAAGTCTAGTCTAGTCTATAGTCTAGTCTAGTCTATAGTCTAGTCTAGTCTATAGTCTAGTCTAGTCTATAGTCTAGTCTAGTCTATAGTCTAGTTTAGTCTATAGTCTAGTCTAGTCTATAGTCTAGTCTATAGTCTAGTCTAGTCTATAGTCTAGTCTAGTCTATAGTCTAGTCTAGTCTATAGTCTAGTCTATAGTCTAGTCTAGTCTATAGTCTAGTCTATAGTCTAGTCTAGTCTATAGTCTAGTCTATAGTCTAGTCTAGTCTATAGTCTAGTCTAGTCTATAGTCTAGTCTAGTCTAGTCTAGTCTAGTCTAGTCTAGTCTATAGTCTAGTCTAGTCTAGTCTATAGTCTACTCTAGTCTATAGTCTAGCCTAGTCTAGTCTATAGTCTAGTCTATAGTCTAGTCTGTAGTCTAGTCTATAGTCTAGTCTATAGTCTAGTCTCTAGTTTAGTCTAGTCTACAGTCTAGTCTCTAGTCTAGTCTAGTCTATAGTCTTGTCTAGTCTATAGTCTAGTCTAGTCTAGTCTATAGTCTAGTCTATAGTCTAGTCTGTAGTCTAGTCTTTAGTCTAGTCTATAGTCTAGTCTATAGTCTAGTCTCTTCCATACTATAGTCTAGTCTATAGTATAGTATATAGTCTAGTTATTGTCTAGTCTATAGTCTAGTATATAATCTAGCATATAGTCTAATCTATAGTCTAGTCTGTAGTCTAGTCTATAGTCTAGAAAAAATGCTTTTTAAAAAACGGAGGAACAAGGGTTAAAAATCTTGAAAAGTGTCAGATTTAGTTCATTTTACTAAGGGGGCACAAAAAGTGGCGAGGTCGCTGAAAAAGTGTCGAATTGCGACTTTAGTCGCTCAATGGTAATGCTGGCTGTAGCTACAGTTTAAAATCGTCTCCGAAACGACAAATTTTAGAGAAACTTTTCATGGCTATTATGATGATCATGGCCAGGCTGTTCTTCAGCGAAATATTGATTTGTTTATTACTTGGTGCAGGATAAATTTAATGGATCTTAATTTGAGAAAATGTAAATGCATGGTTTTCTCTCGCCTTGGTGTAATCTCGTCCACTTATATGATTAATTCTTGCCCTTTAGAAACTGTGCCTTCATATCTTGATTTAGGAGTATTATTGGATATTAAATTGTCTTTTATTGATCATATTAGTTTGATGATTGGCAAGGCTCGAGCTGTTCTTGGTTTTGTGAAAAGATGGGCTAGGGAATTCATTGATCCTTATATAACAAAACTACTGTACATATCACTTGCTAGGTCTATTTTGGAGTATGCGTCTGTTGTTTAGAATCCATACTATCGTTGTCATAGTGATTCAATCGAGTCTGTGCAGAGACAGTTTTTATTATTCTGTTTACGTGGCTTAGGATGGGATTATACCAATGGGCTTCCGCCGTATGAGGATAGATTAGCTTTGCTAAAACTTCCAACTTTGGAACGTAGAAGGTCTGTTTTAGGTGTTTGTTTTATTTTTAATCTGGTTAAAGGTGATATCGATTCTGAGTTTTTGCTTTCTAACCTGAATTTCAGCATTCCTGCAAGATTTACACGGCACTATCGTCCTCTTTCCTTAGATTTCTATAGATCGAATTATGCACGTAATTTTCCTTTTCGTAGATTATGTAATGATTTTAATTCGCATTATGACTTTATAGATTTTAATTGTAGTGTTTGTATAATAAAACGTAGCTTGTATTCGGCATTAATTTATAAATTATCGTATAAAAACGTATTTTTGTTCTTGTCTTAGAGTTTCCGTTTTTTTTTTGTTTACCTTATTCAGCTTGTGATTAAGTTCTGTAACTGTTTTATGTTCTCGTTTGCCATAACTTTTCCCTTTCCCGCTACAGTCCGGACTGTAGTGTGTACGTGTCCCTACGTAATGGGGACGAGCCCTCCGCGGTTGGGTGAGGGTGGGTTAGTGTGAGGCCGGGACGTTAGAGTATCGTTCCAAACTACAACCAAATAATATTACTTTAGGTATTCAATGCATTTTTAAGCGAAATACGGGTATTTTTTTTTTATAAAATTGTACCAAAAAAAAGTACCTTTTGCAAAAAGTTGTTTTAAGTGATTCTCTTTGTAAATTTATCAACTTTTTTTTTATTGGATTTTAAAATAAACGATGATATCCACAGTCATGTAATGAATATAATTAATGCCTTTATATCGTTAACAATAGGTTTTGCTCTTTTTAATAAAAGGGTCCGCCAAATAACTTTTTTTTTTTGTTTAAAAATGTTTTAATAAAAGAATCATATATATTATTTCTAAAGCACTTTTTTTTTGTCGGTTGCAAATATCTCCTATACCACCGCATCAAATTTAATGAATGATATCTCATTTTAAAGTTTATATCTAACACTAATGGCGAAAAATAATTAGAAATTGAAAAGTTAATATTTTCATTGATAAAAATAATATTTTATATAGAACTGCATGATAATACTGTTGTCATTATGATTATATGTTTTTGTTCAAGTGCGCTAATACAGGGTCGCTTAGTAGTAATGCAGTTCTACATAATATAGTGTGTATTAAAATCCATTCTGGCAATACCGCTATTTACTATAATGCCGTTTATTACTAAGTTAGTGAAAGTTGCTTTTGCTATGACGTTAAACAAAGCACAAGGTCAAACCCTTCAAAAGGTAGGATTGTATTTACCAGAACCGGTCTTTTCTCATGGGCAGTTATACGTGGTTTTTTCTTGAGTGCGTACGTTTAAAGATTTTTTTGTTTGTATTAAGGATTCGTACGGGCAAAAAATTAATATGTATGTATGTATGTAAATATGATTTCTAATATTTTTATATTTTTAATAAAATTTCTATTAATTATTTTCATTTTATGTTACAAAAATGACAACTAACGGTGCGAAATATTCGCATGGGTCATCTAGTTACTAAATATTTTCTTAAATTTATTTAAAAGTACAATCCTTCCGTTTAATAATGGAAAATAATTTCATTCAAATGCCTGCCTCGGTTGGCCATGCAGTAGCCTACACGATTGGTCCAATTTTTAAGCTCATTTTCGATTGTGTGCTTAGCTGTATTTCACCAATGGCTTCACGAGTATTGTCCTTTAAAGCGTCAATTGTCTCTAACTTGTCGGCGTAATACTTATCTTTGACGGGACCCCACAAATAATAGTCCAACGGTGTCAAATTGCAGCTCCGAGGTGGCCAAATAACATCAACTCTGCGGCTGATAATGTGATTTTCAAAAACAGGGCACAAAACATCGAATGTAGCTTCGGCTGTGTGGCACATAGCGCCGTCCTGTTGAAACCAAATGTTGCCAATATCCTCCTTTTCTATTTTTGTGAACAAAAATTCTTTCAACATGGCCCGATAATGATCGCCATTGATTGTAAGGGCCAGTCCTTGCAAATTTTCAAAGAAAAATGGCCCAATTATGCCTCTGGACCAAAATCCCCACCAAACAGTGACTCGTTTTGGGTGTGTCGGCCTTTCAATGTATGAGTGCAGGTTTTCTGTGCCCCAATTGCGACAATTTTGCTAGTTAACATAACCGCCAAGATCAAAATGAGTTTCATCATCTGAAAATACGATTTTTTTTTGCCAAAATCGGTATCTTCTGTAAGTCGATCTCGCAGGCCCACATTTAACGAAGCGAAAACGCATTGGATGGATCAATATTCGTTTAGCGAGGAGAATTTCAGACAGCATCCAAGATTGCCTAAAATCGTTGAAGCCATATGAGGCTAATTAATTGGCCGACAACGATCGCCATTGACTGTAACGGCCAATCTTTGCTCACTTTCGAAGAAAAATGAACCAAAATCCACTCCAAACAGTGACTCGTTTCGGGTGCGTCGGCTTTTCAATGTTTGCTTGTTTACATAGCCGCCAAGATCAAAATGAGCTTCAACTGGAAAGATGATTTTTATTTGCCAAAATCGGCATCTTCTGTAAGTCGATCGCAGGCCCACTTAGTGAAGGGAAAACGCAGTAGATGGGCATTTGGCTTCAACTCCTGAACCAATTAGACTTTGTACGGCGCCAAAGCAAGGTCTTTATGCAAAGTTCGTCTCAATTATGTCCGATCCGAAATGTTCAATTGTTGAGAACGATGGGGAATTGATGTTGATGGCGCTTCACGCGAACTTTCTGCCACAGCAGCAATATTCCCGGGTGTACGCACTGTTTTTGGCTTTGCACGCTATGGTTTATCGATGAGGATGCCAGTTTCTTTCATTTTATTCACAAGATAACGAACATAAGGAGCTGACGGTGCTTCTCTTCTTCCAAAATCCGTACACAACTTTCGTACACATTCTGCAACATTACCATGATATTCAAAGTAATGTCGCAATATTTCCCAGCATTGTTCAAGCGTATACACAACCATATTCGTTCAGTGGAAGGATCAAACTAATTATCTGTCAAATCAGACATAAGCTAAGTGTTACCATTTACGAAATAAGCACTAGTTGAAAAAAAAACGTTAGATGGCCGACCCGTTATGATGTTTTTAATAACAAAGTTGCTGGTGTTGTTGTTGTTGTTGTTATTGTTGTAAAACATTTTAATAATATTGGATTAATGAGAATTGGTTGTTAATTGTTGTTTTATGTTTGTGGTAGAAATTAACAACTTTTTATGCAGATTTTTACAAGTTTTTTTTGCCTGGTTTCTCACAGAGAATTTTATCAGGATTTTATTTGAAAGCATATCTCACTTTATTATTGATACTTATTCGCACATATTATAAATTACAATTTACAACAACAAGAACAAAAAAAAATAAAGAAGGGGGGCGTATTACGTCCCATTTTAAGTGCTTTTATATCGTTTTGTTATTAAATTTTAATATTTTCCATAATTAACTTAATGTCTCTGCTTTTTCTGTATTATTTTTTATTTTTATTAATCACGTTTCTTTAATTGTCATTGATTTTAATCCACTTTTAATCACACTTTATCGTGTGATTTTGTTTCTCTCCCTCTCTCTCCGTCTCTCTCTTTGTATTCTCTGTTGCATTCATTTTAAATCAAAATTAATGGATGATTCAACAGAAATTTAATACTTTGTGGACCTGTGTTCTTGCAACAATTTTCCGTTGAAGACATGAAACGAAATTTTCATTTCCTTTCTCACTTTTTTTATTCTGACAAAAAAAAAAATCGTAGAAGAAGAAGAAAATATTGATATGCGGCAGGCAACAAAAAAAGATACCAAAAAGTATGATAATACAGTGGATACTCTCGAAAAGGGTTTCAAAATTGAAAACAAAAACCACCAGTTTTCTAAAGCTTTCACTGTCTTGTTGAAAAAAAAACTACCTCCAGCAGACAGCAACTCAAATATTTAATGATAGACAGAGGAAGTCCAGTTGAAAAGTTAAGCGGCGTACAATAAAATGAAAATTCACAAGAAAAAAGCAATATCAACTCACAAAAAGGGAGAAAAATTGCCAAAACGAAGAAAAACGCAAGAAAAAAAAGGAACGATGAAATACATTAAAAATTTTAAGCAAAAAAGGAAAAGTATTGCCAAAAAAAGTACTTTTTTCTAGTCCAACTTAAGTGGCTTTCACCCTTTGATCTTCTATTGATTCAAGGAGTAGTATTGGTGACACTAAGGCTATCCCAATCTGCTCTATGAACATGTTGCATACTCGAGGCGCACAAATGATTAATTTTATCGACAGTAGGGTTGTTTTTAACAACACTTCAGACTTTTAGTTTGTCAAAACGAAAGTTCCGTCTATGTCCTTGAGGTCTATATCGACGACTTCTAAAGGTAGGACAATGTATTCAAAGGTACTCGTACATACATATTATATGTAAAGGATTTTGACCTTCATAGAATGGTCTAGTGTCCCTCTCGAATCAAGTCTTTTGCGAATTAAATTTCTTACGAATCAATTTGTTTTCGGATTGCTTTTCTTACGTATCAGGTCACTTACGAATCAGGTCTCTTACGAATCAGTCTCTTTCGAATCAAGCCTTCTGCGAACTAAATTTCTTACGAATCAAATCTCTTACGAATCAAGTCTCTTGCGAATCTAATTTCTTACGAATCAAGTTGCTTTCGGATTGCTTCTCTTACGATTAGGTCTCTTACGAATCAAGTCTCTTTCGAATCAAGCCTCCTGCGAACTAAGTTTCTTACGAATCAATTCTATACGATCAGTCTCTTACGAATCCATTTCTTACGATCAAATTCTGTACGAATCAAGTTGCTTTCGTATGCCTCTCTTACGAATCAGGTCTCTTACGATCAAGTCTCTTTCGAATCAAGCCTCCTGCGAACTAAATTTCTTACGATCTAATTCTATACGAATCAAGTCTTTTCGAATCAAGCCTCCTGCGAACTAAATTTCTTACGATCAAATTCTATACGAATCAATCTCTTGCGAATCAAATTTCTTACGAATCATTTGCTTACGGATTGCTTCTCGTACGAAAGGAGATCTCTTACGAATCAGGTCTCTTACGAATCAAGTCCTCTTTCGATCAAGTCTCTTTCGAATCAAGCCTCCGCCGAACCAAATTTCTTACGAATCAAAATTCTGTACGAATCAAGTCTTTTACGAATCAAATTCTTAGAATCAAGTTGCTTCGTATGCTTCTCTTACGAATCAGGTCTCTTACGAATCAAGTCTCTTTCGAATCAAGCCTCCTGCGAACTAAATTTCTTACGAATCAAATTCTATACGAATCAAGTCTCTTTCGAATCAAGCCTCCTGCGAACTAAATTTCTAACGAATCAAATTCTATACGAATCAAGTCTCTTACGAATCAAATTTCTTACGAATCAAGTTTCTTTCGTATGCTTCTCTTACGAATCAGGTCTCTTACGAATCAAGTCTCTTTCGAATCAAGCCTCCTGCGAACTAAATTTCTTACGAATCAAATTCTATACGAATCAAGTCTCTTTCGAATCAAGTCTCTTACGAATCAATAGGCTTTCGGATTGCTTCTCTTACGAATCAAGTCTCTTACGAAGTCTCTTGTGTATTAATTCTCTTACAAATTAAGTTCCCTATCTCTCCAATCTCTTACGAATCAATCTTGAATCAAATGTCCCTCAGGGGAATATCATCTACGTCTTTTTACACACACATGGGACGCGAACACCAACAACTTTTGTTAAAAAGAGCGTAAAAATGCCTTCAATTGCTTGTCAGCTTTCAATGAAGCAAATGAAATTTATTTTTGTATATCAATTATACACCCAAAGAAAAATTACAATAAAATTCACTATTTTCTAATGAGATTCTCTAATAACAATGAGAAATGATAGTTAAATAGGCAGTCTTTAGGGATTTGGGGCTGTACATTTACCATTTTCCACTACAAAAACATATTATTAGGTTACATTTGAAAAGATTACTAACAATTTTCTTCTAGGTTATACACATGCCTCAGAAAGTGGGTAACAAGTCTCTTACGAAACAAGTCCCTTTCGAATCAAAACTCTTATGAAACAAGTTTCATGCGAATCCAGCAAGCCTCTTAAGAGTCAATATTTTTACGGATCAATTCCCTTTTAGTCAGGATTACATCGAAACTTTTCACACCACTTATGTTGTGTTTGTTTTCATTTTATCCATAAGTGATGGGACCGTGACCTACAGTTTAACGTCGACTTCGAACGACAGATTTTTTACAAATTTTTGATGTCAATTTTATTTAACTCTCAGAGTTTTTATCACAATAAGAGAGCTCTGAGATAGGGAGTGATCGTGAGAAGTATTGCTTTTCCATATTTCGAAGTTATTAAAAGCGATTGAAAGTTTGGACCATGGGTTCTCGTTTAATAACTCAACAGACTACACTATATTAGTAGCGGCAACAAGTTCTGGTATGTGTGTGAAGATAAATTCGAATTTGAAAATTCAAGACGCAACCCATAAATTTTAGCAGCGCCACACTTAGCGTTAACAGTGCACAATTTGATCTAAAAAAATGCACAATTTGATCTTAACAGAGCAAAATTTACCGTTAACAGAGCACTGTTAACTGTTTAATAGTATCCATTTGAACAAGGTCACTTGTTTAGCAGGTAATTTTAGAGCATATAGTAGGTCTATGAGTACCATATAATACTCTAGGGATTGTTCCAATGCTTCTTAATATTATCAGAAAAAAGTCCTATATGAAGTGATATGGTATTGTAAAAATTTGCTTTGAAAACAGCAATTTTTTGATTGAAAATTCTCTAGAAGATCAGTGGCCATTTGGGAACATATAAAAAACTGCACCCCATGCAGACTATATACAAATGGTAGTCCAGAGGGTCCTCTTTCCAACCGTGGTAGTGGGATAGCTGAAATAATTTTGTGAGTCGAGATATTGAATTTTAAAAAAAATCGATTTTTGGTCGAAAATATATGAGAATTCTCTAGAAGTGTGGCGCTGCTAAAATTTATGGGTTGCGTCTTGGATTTTCAAATTCGAATTTATCTTCACACACATAGTTCTGGTGACACTAAAATTTTTCTTGTAGACCAATGCGAAGGACGCTGCAGCATTTGGGAACCAAAATTCATCGAGTTATTGTCGCGATATCCCACGTAGTCTGTTATATCACTTAAACTTAACTAAAGCAGAGTATGAACTCGTATTACAGCGTATGCATCCATCGCTCTTTGCGTTTGCTTTTTCATTTGATTTGTTTTTAAAGCTTTCCAGGTATCATAAAATAGAGAATGTTTTTTTTTTGGCCATTAAATATTAAACAGTGCAGCATAAAAAAGATCTGAAATCGTAATAAAATTTTAATTTTCATTGTCCCCAAAACGAGAATCCAATAAATACTGATGAAGCTGCCTCTCAATTTCGTTTTTTTTTGTTTTTTTCTACTTTTTTCTTCATAAATAACTGCCAAGCCAGGCATATAAAGGTCGACTGCTTACTATATAACGGTATAACTGTATAACAGTAAAAGTAATTAAACTTTAATCAAAGAAATTATTTGTTCTTCTTTTTCACTTTCATTCTCTCTCTATCTCTCTCTCTGTCTCTTTCTACAACAGCAGTTTAAAGGCTTTTCAGGACAATGAAAGAGAGAACAACTGTTGTAATAAAGTTTGTGTAACCCAAAGGTATAGATTGACTGTATGAATGAATAAATGAATCTCTTTAAAAGGTTACAACAATAATAACAACAACAACAACAATAAATGAATTGATGAATTTTATTAATGTATGTGTGACTGTGTATGAAAGTGTGTTGATGTAGTATGTTTGGTTGTTTACTGCATAATCCATAAAATATTATACGAATTGTTGTTGTTGTTGTTGTTGTTGTTAATATAACAGTTTTTTTTTTCTTTTTATTATACAAAGAAAAGTAATCTGGTCAATAAAAATTCAATGAATAAAAATTGTTTCATACATACATACACGCATAGCACACATACATAACACACACATAAAAAAGAAAAGAAGGATATATACCGCTTCTGCAATATAAATGTATACACCGAGCTCTTGTACACATGCATACATACATGCAAGCATACTTGTATGAATAATCACAGGAATGCTTATACGTTTTTTATTTACTCACACATCCTTGCTTGTTGTATTGTATTTATAAATAACCCCGTGTGTGTGTGTGTGATGATAACTCGCTCTCAGTAATCATTTATTTTATGTTCTCTTCTCTTGCCTTAAATAACAGTTACATCAGGGATGGAAAAGTTGGTAGAATTGTACTTTTTTTAGCACTATTTGGAAGTCAAAAACACCATAGCACCTCAATAACTTATTTAGCACTATTGAAAAATGTTTGCTGGTACAAAATTATAAACTTTGTTATTCCTTTATAGTTAAGTATTAAAGTAAGTTGTTAAGTTTACCTATTATAAAGTGCTTTTCATAATTATAGCACCACCAGCATTTCAATAATAACAAACAATGAATTGTCTTCAAGTCATATTCTCTGATGAAAAAAAGTGGAACTTAGATAGACCAGATGACTATCGATACTACTGTTGTGACCTTAGAAATTCAAATTTAGGGGGTTATTTCTTTAAGTGGTTGCCTCGAATTTCAGTTTCCATCTACGCGAATGTATAGTACAGAGTACTTTACTGTTCTTAGCTGTAGTTTGCTCCTCTTCTTGAGAGAAAATAATGAAAAAATATATTTTACAACAGGACAATGCCAGAATTCATGTCAGCAGACAGAGGATGGAATGGTTCCGTAAACAATCTATTGAGGTTTTATCGTGGCCAGCTTACTCTCATGATATGAATATTATTGAAAACGTTTTCCCAAACGAATTACCCATTCTTGTCCGAAGATTATATTCAAAATAACAAACAATTTACCAGTGTTGAAATATGAAATTAAAAATGAAAAAATGAAATATTAAATAATCTTTATAAGAATATCAAAGACCGAATATTTACTTTAATAAGGGAGATTCACTAAGTTTTAAATATAAATATTTTTAGTAAATAAAGCTTCTTATTGAACAAAAATGAGACTGGTGCTATAATTTTGCAAAAACTAAAAACCTTAATTTTTATACTGAAGTCAAAACTGCGCTAACAATTTGAAAAATTTTCTATTATTTTTGTTCTTTTACATTAATACTACACACAATAAAATGAATTGTCATTTAGAATTTTATTAATTTATAGTAAAAAAAAGTTTAAAAAAGAAAAAAACTGAATTTAGTACAATCGATCTGAAAAAAGTACAATTTTTTGTGAACGTTAGTACAATTTGTTAAGACCAATTTCCCATCCCTGAGTTACATACAACGAAAGTATGAAAACAGAAAAAGAGCGAATGAACGCGGGTTTATATGCTTAAGTGAGTGTGTGAGTGTGTGTACAGCGTGTTTCAAATGGAAAATTCTTGTTTGAATTTATATTAAAAAAAATAGCTTTAGAAAAGCTCTAGTTTACTACACTGCTAAAAGGCGCTTTAGGATCCCTGGGCACAGTTGCATATATTCCGAGAAACTACAGAGCCGATAAGCTCGCCACAGCTGGTGCACGCCTTCCGGAAGCTTCTCCAATCGAATTGATTTTCTCATTTTCCTCTGTTAAGTTAGCCATTACGCGGAAATTCTTTCGTTACGCCAACTTATCCTGCGTCAATTAGGAGTACTGCTCCAGCGCTAGACTCACATGGCTCTCGTTGAATAAATAGAACGGCGCACCACCGCTATGCGTGCTTAAGTGGGCTTTTGGCAAACCTACCTATGTACCTCCCTAGTTTTGTGACCTTCTGCTAAAGGAACTAATGTAATGTCGTCAAATTATTTCGATCGATAAACAGAAGAATGAATTACATGGTCACGTAGAAAAAGTTCACTTTTCTTTTCACAATACACCGCTTGTGACAATAGTTTTGAGGGAATTCTGGATAGGTTCGCATAAACTCCTCGAGGCCTAGGCTATTTTCACTGATGTGTCCTAAAGCCCTCTTTTTCTAAACCCAGTGGGGATTTAAGGCAATAGACATTTTAATTTGGAAACTAAAAAAAACGGGAAGATCTGAGTCATGCTCATCATCATACTATTTGAGGAATAACCAGAAAGCCCAGGGCACACTTGTTCAATATGTAGAGTTGTCTCGAGCCCAACACGTACGTAGATTCTGTAACAATGAGAATGAGTCATCGCCCGCATATCAATTGCAAGTCACTCAGCTGGTTACCACTCATATCTGGGAAGCATTCCCCTATCCGCCACCTGGGGACGCGTCCTATTGGGGTTACCGGTTCCCCGTAGGACAGGGAATTCTTATAATGGACAACGAGTAGCATGCTGAAGCTTCTAAAACCAATAGACTGCAGAACTAAGGCATTTTATCATCACTTTAAATAATAAAAACAAGTGTTCCCGTCTTGCTTTAGCTAATCACCGGCTTTAATACAGTGGAGTTCAGCTTTGTTGACAGCTCTGTTGATCGATCATCCATTACACTAGAGAGGATCCATTCTCATAGGTCCCTACCGTATTAGGAACTATGCCGATTGACTTGAAGTACGCTCAATTAATTTCTGGAGGTGCTGTGTGTTTAGTGGAGTAGGAGCAGTAAACTGCCATTTAGCTCACGTGTTTCGTGCCAAAAATATAAGAAGCTAGCGCTTGTAGTACTTACTACAGCGTCGTAATGACCAATTAGGAAAGTAAGTTTGATTGAACACCTCTTCAAGACTGCAATAATGACAGATTTATTTTGATGACGGAATGGTTTCTTCCAGGGAAACTGTTTGATTTCTGGGTTGGATATTGATTTGTGGTATCACAATGAGCCTGAACTCAGACCCAAGTGGGACATTATCTCTAAATTTTTATGCAAAGTTTTTTATAAAAAAGTAGTAGAATATACTACTATTTTTTAAACTGATTTTCTAAATCGAAACTATTTAGAACAGCTTTTGAAATATTTCTAAGGACGTATTGTAAAAAAATAATAAAAATTTAACATTTTTAAAAAGGTAGTAAAATCTACTGCTATTTTTACATCGATCTTTTTGGACCCAAATTATACAGTAAAGCTTCTGATAACTTCTCCGGATTTAAAATAAAATAAAATGATAAAAATGTTTCTATTTTAAAAAAGTAGTAGAAAATACTACTATATTTAAATTAACGAAACTATTTAGAACAGCTTTTGAAATATTTGTAAGCATGTAATGTAAAAAATAATAAAAATTTAACCTTTTTGAAAAGGTAGCAATATCTACTACTATTTTTACATCGATCTTTTTGGACCCAAATCATACAGTAAAGCTTCTGAATAACTTGTAGAGATTTAAATTATAATATAATAATAAAAAATTTTCTTTTTTAGAAAACTAGTAGAATATACTACTATTTCTAAACTGATTTTCTGAAACGAAACTATTTAGAACAGCTTTTGAAATATTTGCAAGGACGTATTGTTAAAAAGAAATAATAAAAATTTAACATTTTTGAAAAGGTTGTAAAATTGTCGTTGGAATTTCGATAAAATCTTGGAATTTTCAGCAACAAATTTTGTTCTTTACTGTAATATTCACTCACTGTGTTTAAGATAAATTGCCCGCTTTATTTACACACACACACGCTCTCTCACTCTCCTTTCATTAATCGTAATATTGCCATAAACATGGGGTGTTTCTGAGTTCCTTTATTTTATTTTTTTAATTTGTTTGACCGAAATCCCCTTTCTCCATCCTCTATTGCTACGTTTTTGATAAAAATTTTTCATTTTCTTCTTTTTTTTTTGGTAATTATTTTGGTCAGCGAACAAACCAATTTATTTTTGACTACACAAGGATATTTTTAGTGAAACAAAATTATTTATTCACCTCCTACACCCCACTCTATTTGGATCACAGGATAGCAGCATACACAGGATATTATAAATGCTTGGGAAAGCTTATATGAATAGGGAGAGATTTTTTACAATTTAAATGCAATTTTGGGTGAAATAATTTTGAAAATTTAAAAAAAAATTTTCCAGAAAAAATCCTCTTTACTGTTCCTCAAAAATTAAAATCCTTTAAAAACTATTTTTTTTTATTGTTGCTGATGTCGTGATTCGTATTACAAATATGAAGAAAACCTATATTTGTGTCACCCTTCAATGCAGTTTTATGCTTTTGGGAAAATTGTTTGCTTTTATGACAACCATTTAAGAAGAAAATCCCTTTTTAAACGTATTCATAGCGTGATGAAAATAATACCAAAAGGAAATTGAAGACAAAGGACATGTCCTTTAAATTTCTTTTTCTCTTCATCTTCCATACTATGCATATGAATATATCAACACATGCTTGCCTGGCAGTCATTTGCAAGTCTATTTGTATCATTCATAATTCATACGTACAGTAGAGAGTTGGGGAGGAGGATGGGTTTGATAAAAAAACAAAAAAAAAAAAAAAAAAATTTCCATGTGTTTGCAATGCCAAATAATAACAAAAGTTTGTTGAAATGGAAAAGATTGAAAAAATCTCGGAAAATTTATACATATTTAGAAAGGTAGTAAAATCTACTACCTTTTTGGAATTTCAAAACAACCATGTTTAAAAGAATTTTTTTTTAAACTAATAATTTGGTCAAGCAGGAACCATATTCTGCATGACGTTTTTTTAATTTTTAGGGTTTTTGAAAAAAGTAGTAAAATCTACTACCTTTTTGGAATTTCAAAACAACTAATTTTAAAAGAATTTTTCTTAAAATTAATAATTTAGTCAAGGAAGAATTGTATTCTCAATGAAAATTTTTTAATTTTTATGGTTTTGAAAAAAGTAATAAAATCTACTACCTTTTTAGAATTTCAAAACAACGAATTTTAAAAGAATTTTTCTTAAAATTAATACATTAATCAATTAGGAATTATATTCTTCATGACGTTTTTTATATTAGAATTTTTTAAAAAAGTAGTAAATTCTACTACTTTCCGATATTTCAAAACAACGAATTTTAAAAGAATTTTTCTTAAAATTAATACATTAATCAAGCGGGAATCATATTCTGCAAGACTTTTTTTAATTTTTAGGGTTTTTGAAAAAAGTAGTAAATCTACTAACTGTTTGTAAATTTAAAACAGCGAAATTTTACAAAAATTTTACTTAAAATTAATAATTTAGTCAAGGAAGAATTGTATTCTGCATAAAATTTTTTTAATTTTTATGGTTTTAAAAAAAGTACTAAAATCTACTACCTTTTTGTTAATCTAAAACAATGAATTTTAAAAGAATTTTTCTTAAAATTAATACATTAGTTAAGGAGGAATCATAGTCTGCATGACATTTTTAATTTTTGTAGTTTTAAAAAAGTAGTAAAATCTACTACCTTTTTGGAATTTCAAAACAACGAACTTTAAAAGAATTTTTCTATAAATTAATACATTAGTCAAGCAGGAATCATATTCTGCATGACCTTTTTCAATTTTTAGGGTTTTGTAAAAAGTAGTAGATTCTAGTACTTTTTTTCCAAAACAAAATTTCATATACATATTGATAAAATGTTTTCTTTACAGAAAATTAATTATTGATCATATGTACATTAAATAAGGAATTAAAGGCCGCTTTGTAAAAAAGTAGTAGATTTTTCAGTACCAATTTTCTATTGTTTAATAGTTTGGCAAAAAAAAAAAAACATTCTTTTAAGCTGTTTAAAACTATTCTCCTATGAAAACAAAAAGAGAGAAGACAGCATTACAATAACAACTTAATAAACGATTAAATAACATGGAAATGCAGTTTTTTTCTTAAACCGTATCATCCTACGTAAAGAAATGAACACATAAGCTTACACAATGAAAAAAAAAAAATCAAGTAAAGAAAAACACACACATTGCAAAGGACTTAACGAAAAAAAACAATAGAGAGAGAGAGAGAGATAGAGCAAGGGAGAGCGAAAAAATAACATTTAAAAAACTAACGGAATTTTAAGCAACAGGAAAAAAAAATTCACACATTTTTAAAAAGCCATAAATAATGGCACTCTTATACTCCCTCTCTCTTTCTCTCTCTCTCTCATTTTTCCTTGATGTCTTTCTCTTTGAGAGAAAAAACAAGGAACTGTAAACTGCATCTGAATGTAAACATTACAAACGCATACGTATGTGTATACATAACATGCATCACACATGTCTGAGTGTGAATGTACACCACGCGTACATACATACACTGTGGGTGTATTTACATGTGCAGTTAAAAAAAAGAAATCCAGGAAAAAAATGATAGAGAATGTAAAAAATAAAGCAAGGAACTATGAATTCTTTGTTATTGTTTAACAGGCGTATTGGTGCATCAGAGCAGCAGCAGCAGCAGCAGTATGAGTCTATTAAAGTGTTAGATAAGAAATAACGGTATTGTATAGAGTAGAGCGTGTAAGAGAAAAGCACCCAAATTTGAAAGTGAGTGAGAAAGAGAGAGATTGGGAATAAGAACGTCTGTGTGTGTGTAAGTGTTAGGTAGTGTTTTAAGCATAATAAATGCGATAAAACAACAAAAGAAATTGAGTAACGTTAAATGAAAAACATTTTACACAGTACAACAGATAAGAAAATGCAAAAAAATAATTTTTTTTTTAAGCTTTGAAATTTTTTTAAAGGCGAAAATATTTTAAAAATAAAAAAAAAATGTTTTAAAATTTTCTTGTACATTTTCTTACTGTTGGTTGATTAAATTAAAAGAAACGTGTAAGATCTTCAATTGTTAGGCACAATCCTTGTGTTGGAGCAAGAGGCACTCTGCAATTCATTTCTTCTCTGAACAAAGTTCCACTCATGGGATAACACCATGGCCAACTGTTATGACAGCAAACATTCTTATTTTGCTTTAGTATTTGTGTGGAATGAATGCCTGACAGAGAAACTAGGTCGTAATCCTGTCTGATCAATTAAGTAATTGAGTCTTGCCACTTTAGGAAGCACCTTTATCTCTAATACTACTCGAATAGGTAGAAATTCTAATTGAAGTCAGGCCAAACGGGTAAATTAAAACTAAAACTTTCTTTAGTTTATGCGTGGCGGAAACTCTATATTAGACACGGTTCTGAAGAGTCTCAACAGTGAAGAGCAGAGAAAAATGCCTGCAGCGAATACAAATTATTCGTAGGAATCGAGACTTGGAACTAAAAATCAACCAAAATTACCAGATCAAATCTGATTTTACAATGATTTTTCAAACTAGGGCAGCTTTAAAGAAATTTACAAAATATTTTAAAATTTTTCACAATTTTAAAAAGGTAATAAAATCTACTACTATTTTTACAGCAATCTTTTTGGATCCAAATTATTCACTAAGGCTTCTGAATGAAACGTAGGGGTTAAAAATAAAAAACAATAATAAAAATTTTTCATTTTTAAAAAGTAGTAGAATATACTACTATTTCTAAACTGATTTTCTAAAACGAAACTATTTAGAACGGCTTTTGAAAACTTGTAAGGACGTATTGTAAAAAAATATAAAAATTTAACATTTTTGAAAAGGTAGTAAAATCTACTACTATTTTTACAACGATCTTTTTGGATCGAAATTATACAGTAAAGCTTCTGAATAACTTCTAAGGATTTAAAATAAAATAGAATAATAAAAATGTTTATTTTTTTAAAAAAGTAGTAGAATATACTACTATTTCTGAACTGATTTTCTAAAACGAAACTATTTAGAACAGCTTTTGAAATATTTGTAAGGCCGTATTGTAAAAAGAAATAATACAAATTTAACATTTTTGAAAAGGTAGTAAAATCTACTACTATTTTTACATTGATCTTTTTGGATCCCAATTATACAGTAAATATTCTGAATAAAATGTAGGGGTTTAAAATAAAATACAATAATAAAAATTTTTCTTTTATAAAGAAGTAGTTGAATATACTACTATTTTATAAAACGAAACTATTTAGAACAGCTTTTGAAAGATTTGTAAGGACGTATTGTAAAAAGAAATAGTAAAAATTTAACCTTTTTGAAAAGGTAGCAAAATCTACTACTATTTTTACAATGATCTTTCTGGATCCAAATTATACAGTAAAGCCTCGGAATAACTTGTAGAGATTTAAATTAAAATATAATAATAAAAACTTTTCTTTATTAAAAAAGTAGTAGAATATACTACTATTTCTGAACTGATTTTCTAAAACGAAACTATTTAGAACAGCTTTTGAAAGATTTATAAGCACGTATTGTAACAAGGAATAATAAAAATTTAACCTTTTTGAAAAGGTAGTAAAATCTACTACTATCTTTTTGGATCCCAATTATATAGTAATGCTTCTAAATAACTTGTAGGGATTTAAAATAAACTAGAATAATAAAAATTTTTCTTTTTTACAAAAAGTTATAGGTAAGCATTTATCGAAAAGTAGAGAAAACTTCGTACGCTACAATTAAAAAAAAATAATTTAAAGATGTTTTTATGTAATGTTTGAAATACATTCCATAAGCGTTAGGAAATAGAAAATATTTAATTAAACAATATTTTTGAAAAGGTAGTAAAAAAAATACTACTATTTTTAAAAGATCTACAAAGCCTGCATTAAAAAATTTTTAATAACAATATGAGTGCTATATTAGTGTAATTAAAATTTTATTTTAATTCGTATCATTTTCAAGAAATTTATATTTTATTGTGGCTTTTAAAAAGACGAAATAAAAAACTCTTTTTTTTTAGAAAAAGGAGACATCCATTTAATATTAAATATGATACATTTGTATAATAACGGAAAAATTTAATAAAATTGCAAATGCAAATGCAATTTAAAAACCACATTAAAAAACCACAAAAGATAGAATTTTAAAAAGCATACAAATAGGCGCATAAAACCACTTCTCTAGCGATAAACAAGACACAAGAGCATACATGCATACATGTGTGGATATGTATAAATTCAATACATTTTAAAAATTCGTATTTTTGTATATAAAAACAACAACAACATCAATATTATTCTATAAAAATATAGAGAAGAAGAAGTATTTTTTATAGAGAAAAATTAAAACAAAAAAAGTTCTCGTTTTAGAGAGCAAAACAATAACAAAAATGAGTTTATTTTTTAAGACAATATAAGCATTTAAAAATATATACTGTGTCTAGTAAATGTTCATACATGCAACTGTTGTGTGTGTATGTGTGTATGTATGTATGTATGTATGTATTGAGTAAAAAGCAAAAATATTATATGCCGACCTCATATAATAATCTCTTCTCACCTACTCTTTTAATTAAAATAATATCCCTTTACAGTTAGAGAGCATGAGATAGAGATACCTTAAGTTAATAGACTCAACTAAAACCACTTTCATATTCACACATCCACACATACACTCTCGCACACTCTATTAAAAATTCATAAAAACCAAAGAACAAACAAAAAAACACTCACCCACCTACTTAGCTAGCACCTATACATGTTGATATTTATTTATGCTTTAACATGAAGCATTAAATACAAGTGAGTGGTGAAGAGAACATGTGAGAAGAGAGCGAGCTGGTGTGCTAAACATTAAGTAAAGAGTTGACATCATTATATTACATGGTTTGTTTGTAAATACAACACTTATGCATACACACACACACTCACAAATGCACACAATCTTAGTAAGCGCTTATATCCTCTCTTTCACTCTCTTATGAATGTATTTTAGGTGTGGTGGAGGTGAGTGCTATACATTTATTATTAAGATGTCTTCTCACTTATCGCCATTTTAAGCACTGATCCAGAAAGACAAAGAGAGAGAGAGAGAGAGTGTGTGTGTGTGTGTATTGCAAAACCGGTTTGTTTTTAATTAAGATTTAAGAAAGTGTAAGTAAAGGAAGGTAAACAAATTGCATAAAAGTAATGCTCTTGAATGTGTTGAAATACATGCACATAAATAAGAAATACAGTCTCCTTAAGGAATATAATAATAATGCTGTGGGAGTATTTTGTTTTAATTTTATTAAAGCTCCCGAAAGATAGTACTTTAGGCAGGGAAGGGAGTTCATTATTGCTCACATAATTAGAATTTTTCGATTAATTTTTAATTTTTCAATAGCTTTCTTAAGTGGCAAGCTTAAGCAAAAGTCAAAAAAAGAGACTTTTTGAAAAAAGTAGTAGATTTACTACCTTTTTTTAAAAATTAAATTGTAAAATTTGTGAACAGGTTTTGCAATCTTGTTAACAACTGTTTTTAATAATAAAAAAAAAAAAACTTTTCTTTAAAAACATGGGAAAGAGACTTTTGGAAAAAGTTGTAGATTTACTACCTTTTTTTAAATTAAATTGTAAAATTTTTAGAACAGATTTTGCAATCTTCTTAACAATTGTTTTTAATAATAAAAAAAGCTCTTCGGAAAGAGACTTTTGAAAAAAAGTAGTAGATTTACTACCTTATTCTTTTAAATTAAATTGTAAAATTTTTAGAACAGGTTTTTCAATCTTACTAGCAACTGTTTTTAATAATAAAAGAAAACTTTTGCTTTAAAAACTTTTTCGAAAAAATATAAACAAATCTACTACTAATTTAAAAAGGTCTTCCGACAGTTGACAATGGCCATTTTGTTAGAGCTACATCACGCTCTATTTTACCAAATCAATATGGACAGACGTAATATTTAACAGCACATGAAAATAATAAAATTTGTTCAATAAAATTTTTCTAGCGGCTGTCCCATTTTACGATCGCTATAATCGAAATAATTAATCGCAATGCAGTTGATTAATTCAACTCTTACTGGTTCAGTCTGTAATGCGTTCTACCCTGTAAAATCCTGTAAATGCATTCGTTTTTTTGCAATTAAAATGATAAAATAAGTTTTCAAAAAATAGTAGTAGATTTTACTACTTTTTTTTAAATTGAAATTTCATTAATTTTCAAAAATTCTATTAGTTTATATACAGATTTCTGAAGATATTTCCATTTGAATAAGTTTCAAAAATAGTAGTAGATTTTACTAACTTTTTTAAAAAACTAGGAATTTATTGAATTTTTATTTTTAAACGTTAAGATAAATTGAAAAAAGTAAACAAACAAAAATTAAATATTTTGAAAACGTAGTAGATTTTACTACTTTTTATGTGTCCTACTTTCATTACACTTCATCAATCTTGTCAGAAATCTCAGATTCAAACGATTTGCTGTTGCATTGGCTTACATTTAAACTGTTTATTAGTTTTCTACTTAGCGGGTCTCTTATTTTATGATCGCTATAATCGAAAGAATTATTCGCAATGCAGTTGATTAATTTGACTCCACTGGTTCAGTCTGTAATGCGCTCTACCCTGTAAAATTCAGAAAATGAATTATTTTTTTTTGCAATTAAAATGATAAAAGAAGCTTTCAAAAAATAGTAGTAGACTTTGCTACTTTTTTTAAAATGAAATTTCATTAATTTTCAAAAGTTCTATTAGTTTATATACAGGTTCCTGATGAAGTTTCCATTCAAATAAGTTTCAAAAATAGTAGTAGATTTTAGTACCTTTTTTAGAGCACTTGAAATATTTGAAATTTGTATTCTAACGTATTAGTTTATATAAAGATTTCTAAAGACATTTGCATTCAAATAAGTTTCAAAAATAGTAGTAGATTTTACTACCTTTTTTAGAAAACTTTTTAATGTTTTCAAACATTGAAATTTGTATTCTAAAATAAATTGAAAAAAGAAAACAAACGAAAACTAAATATTTTGAAAATGTAGTAGATTTTACTACTTTTTTATTTGTTCTATTTTCATTACACTTCATCTAAAATGAGAGATTCGAGAGATTTGTTGTTGTATTGGCTTGCATAGAAACTGCTTATTCGTTTTCTTTACATAGTAAAACTTGTTTAGGAGTTTTGCAAGCCATATTATCGGTAAAGGTTAGTTTCTAAGCTAAAGAATAAGGATTTAAAAGATAGATGGACCTCTACATATAACAAATGTGGTGTATTTGAAATTTACCCTATACCAATGCTTTGGATTGTCTGTTTTACTAGCAGAATTCTAAATACTTTTCATACTTTCAGGATCCTGTGTAAGGCTCTCATATTTAAAAATTTGTTTGCAAGAACTTTTGGTTTTTATCCCTTCAATTAAGCAGTTTTGATGAAGTTTCAAACAATTTGGGGCCAGTAATAACAAAAGTGTTTATGATGATTTTTAGCCGAGAACCTTAGCTTTCCAATGCTATCAAAACTATTGCAATAGCTTTTATACAACTTGAGCTATTGCTTATTAAAGCCATAAACCGTTTAGTAAAATTATGATTCCAGTTAACATTACAATACCCATCCCTGTGTGATACCCAAGCATACTACACTGTGTTAGTGTATAGGCAGCGGTCATTATTTTTGTTTTTTTTTTTTAAATTTCTTTTTTATAAATCATTGATTTCTCTTCTGTAGTTGCTCCCTTACTTTCCTCTTTCGCTGTCAAACGATTTTTTTTTATTATAACTTGCCTGTGTATACAGTTAAGGAGAAAAAGCATCAATGCTGGTAGCCATAATACATGCATACATACATTTACAATAACAACTGAATGTTATAAATAAATGAAAGGAAGAGTGTGTGTTGTGTTGCACAGTTATTGTAAGAGCGAGAGAGAGAGAGAGAGAGAGAGAGAGAGAGAGAGAGAGAGAGAGAGTGCCAGAACAGTAGAACAAGTAAGAAATTAAAACATAAACAAAGTCTTTTAGCTGTGTGAACTAGGTCAACCGAGTAATTTGTAATTTAAGGCTGCTCTGTTATATATGTGAGAGTATAGGTGAGATTGAGAGTATATTGTGTGTGTGTGTGTATAGGTATGAAAACATGTTTATAAGAGATGATTTTATTTTATTTCTTTTTGTTTTTTTTTTAAATTTTTTTATAGCAGAGAGTGTGTTTGTGTATACAGCCGAGTCAAACGTGTGTAAAAGCATAATTGTTGTAAATAAAAGCAGAAAACCGTTACATATGACAATAACAGTGAAATGTTTTTACTGTTACTTTTTTCTGTCTCTCTCTCTCTCTCACTCTCTCTTAAATAGCATATTTTTAAAGTAATTTTTTAAATAACAAAGGAAATCTGTTGTTAAAAATGAATTAAGTGCGGGGAAAATTTATTTTTTAATTAAAAAAAAAAATATTTCTCTTGTGAGTATAACAGGATTTAAATTCCACTGTTTTAAGTCGTATACACAATTAATTTCTCCATATTTCATCCTTCAAATACTTGATATTACCGATGTCAACACCTCCTATTCAAAACAAAAAAAATATCTTCTTCGAAACCTGTTCGATTTATTTTCTTTTTTACTTTGAATTCAATTGCTTGAACAATACCTCTATAAAACTTGCTAAAAATCACAAAATTTTTACGAGAAAATATAATTTTTTTCAACCGACAACAATAAAACAAAAACTTTTTAAGAAAATTTTTTTATTTTCCTCATAAAAATGCTAAAAAAAATTAACACTAAAGTTACACAAAATTAAAGACCAAAATTGTATTAACCCTTTATTGGCATCACCATTTATACGGAGCTTTTTTTTAATGAATTTTAATATGACACATGTCACGTAGAAGAAATTCTAAAACACAAATGTTTTATGCAATACCCAAAAAGCGATAAAATTTTCCAAGCTTGTTTTCTATACCAAAGTTTTCTGTATTATTTTTAATACATAACAAGCCACGAATCATAAATCTGAAATCTTAAATTTCAGAAAAAAAATTTTTTTAGCTTATTTTCAAGCTTCATTGAATAAAATGTGTTTTTTTTTGCATTACACATGTCACGAAGAACAAAATTTTTGGTTCTATATTCAAGGAAAACTTTGAAAATTTAAACGTTTTAACACATTATAATAGAAAATTAATATTTTCTGGTATTTCTATAGCTTTAAATCTGTTTAAACTGATAATTTGTAAGACACAAGTCACGAATTGCTTATTATAGGACCCCCATTAATTGAAACTTAGTAGATCTTATAGTATTTGTAATCAAGTTTCTCAATTTGTAGACTTTTTTGCATTTAAAACTTCTTCAAACAATTTTAAAAATGACACATGTCACGAGTCACAAATTTTCAATTAGAAATTTAAAGTAAACTTATTGATTTCTTAATTTCAATTATGCTTTGTTTGATAAAAGAAAAAGATTTGTGAACGTATTGTTAACGTTAGGCTTCACACATGTTGCGCATCACAAGTATAAGGTACAATACTCCAAAATGTTTGCTTTCAAATTTTTTCTTTAAATTTCTGGTATTGTTTTAATAAATTTAAAATAGTTTAACAATTTTTTTCTAAATTTAGTTTTCACACATGTTGCGAAACATAATTTAAAATTAAAAATTTTTAAGATATACTAAATATGCAGTTTTTTTACATTGTTTTGTTATTCTTTTAATAAAATTTCAATGCTTTTGAATATAATTGTATATTTTGACATGACACATGTTGCGAATTAAAATTAATTTTTTTTATTTAAAATTTTCTTTCATTACAAAAAGCCTTGGGGTTAATAATGAGTAGTTTTCGAATAAAAAAAAATTTGTTTCCAACATACTTTAGGGCTCATATTTTAAACAATAAACGTTACTGCATAATAGGAGAGAGAAAGAGAGAGAGAGATAGAGAAAGTAGATAATGCAGTATAATTGCTAAAGTAAAAACTGAACTAAACTTTACAATGCTGTTGAGTTTGTATTTCGTAAGTTTATTAACTCTTTAAAGTTATTACAAAAGGCTATAAAAGGAGAACTGCTTTTTAAGCAAATAATTTATAATTATGAAGAGCTGAAATGTGTTTTTTTTTGTTGGTAAAATAAAGAAACAAAAGAGAATAATAAAAATGGTAAAATTCACAAAGGATTTTAGAGAATGAAAAAAAACGAAAACTTTATTTTTTAAAAAAATATGTTTTGGTGGTTTTAATATTCATAAATTTGTAAACCACAGTTTTGAGTCTTTATTCTCTAGTCTTTTTGGCTAATAGAACGGATATTAGATTTTAGAAAATTTATTCATAGAAATTTTTAGCCACTCGTTGTTAACACATCCTGTTGGAAATTAAATTTTTGGTAAATATGGAATACCACTAAAGAACAAATAGAATAAAAAGGAGGGCAAATAAAATCACATGCAGATAAAAATTTATTTAAGGAATAAAGGGACAAAAAATATCGAAATATGGCTTTAAATCTTTTTGCTAGTATCCGAAATCACTAAAAAATTGTTGGAAAACTTTTAAAATCTTTCACATTTTATAAAGAATGTTAGGTTAGAGGACGTCCACCTGTCGGTCAAGACAAGTATAGTACCCGGAGGTCGAAATTGACCCATTGTACATAAGGAATGTTGCTAAATTTTTAAATAAATTTATTAGGGATTTTTTTGGCAGATTTTTTTAATAAAAAAATATTTTTTTTAATTAAAATCTTTTTTTTTTAGCCAAAATAAACCATTTTCAAGCCCTATTAAATGCCTTTTTCCTTTATTAATTTAATAATTTTAATTTAAATTCTAAAATACAACTTTGGAAATTAAATCCACTATAAATAACTTTTACATTCATGCATACATATGCATAAATACTCTCCCAAACATTTAAAACTCTTTAAAACACTCTTGGAAAATTTATTGGCTCTCTAAACTTGTGGTGCTCTGTGCATATCTAGAAATATTTTTATACACACACATACAGTTTATGCATAAACAACAATGACACACGCATACTTATGCATATAAAAACATAAATTTTTATTAATACTGGAATATACTCTCGCTCTCTTTTTCTCTTTTTTTCCATGCTCTTAAAAATAGAGCACCATAAATAGCCAACAAATATTTACTAAAGTATTTAAACACAAACACAAAGAAAGCTATTTTTTATCATACTTCGGCACCAATGACCCTCAGGGGAATATCATCTTCGGCTTTTTACACACATAGGACACGAACATCAATATTGTTCGTTAAAAAGAGCATAAAAATGCATTCATTTGCTTGTCAGCTTTCAATGAAGCAGATTCTAGTCGCTTCTTTTGAAATTTGTTTGTATATCAATTATACATTCAAAGAAAATTACAGCAGCAGTCACTATTTTCTAATTGAACGAAAAATTTTAATAATCGTGTTCTACGAGTATGTGTGTAATAAGCTGAAGATGATCTTCCCCTGAGGGACATTGGTCTTTAACAGTAAGGAATAAAGCCTTTCTAAGATAGTTTTTTTTAAACATTTATCCTCTTATTCCTCTTCTAATTAAATTGTATTGCTTTTTTAAAATTATTTTCCTTCAATTAATTTAAAAAACTACATCTTTTCTTGATAAAAACACTGTTTGAATCATAATTTGTTTTTCTCTTGAAGTGTTGTGTTATACCTTCTCTTAGAGATTAAAAACGACAAAAACGAGGTTTTTCCCTCTTTTAAATGCAATAATTTTGCTTTTCTCTTTATATTTGATGCTCTCTTAACTCTTATTTTATAAAAATTAATACAAAAACAACATCAATTACTCTTTAAATGTTCACATAATTAATGTTCTTTGTTGGTGTGCTTTTTTTCGCTTGTATTTGTGCAGCAGTTTGCCTAATTAATGATCAACTCTTTAACCGCAAATTAAATGAAGTTTTTTGCTGTGTGTGTGTGTTTGTTGGGGGGATGGGGTCAATGCAATAACAACTAACAACCACACACACACACACTAACCGAAAAACCAACGTAAACAAGCGAAAACAAAAAGTAGGGAAATGAAGACACAAATAAATAACCGCTACTCTCTACGCTCAATAAACTATTGTAGAGCAGAGGCGGGTGTATAACGAAGAGAATGTGAAATAATTTACTCTTTAATCATACAGTTGGCAACAAAAGTTTGCATACGAAGTATGTAGAAAACGCAGGAAAAAACCAGAACTCTAATAAATCACCGAGCAGTGTACGGATGAAGTGTATAATTACACAGGCCTGCAAAAATTGGACTTTTTTGTGTAAATAAGATGGCTTAAGGTGTTTCCGAAGGCATTTTGCGCGCTGTCTATTAGGCTGTCTATTAGTAACGCGTGTGTTTGGATGGCTGCTCTGAATCAAAATCTCGCTTCTTTTCCATAGACCACCATCGCCCTGTGAAAATGGACTCTAACAGGCCTTTATATACTGGTTTGGCATTCTTACTAGTGACCTCGCTTACTTGAAAATTATTACTGCCCAGTTGATAGAGCTTCACTCACCCTACATTGAATCGAATTCATTAAATATTCATGAAAAATATTTGTTTTTTATTTTACTTTTGTTAAAAAAAAAGTTAGTAAAATTCTACTACCTTTTCTACTACTATTTTTATTTGTGCAGTTTCCGTATTTTTTTTTATTATGAATGTATTTCTATTGAAATATTTGTATTTTGATGAATTTTTTGTTATAAAAGGTAGTAAATTTTTACTACTTCCTTGTACTACTATTTTTACTACTATTTTAAATAAAATTATTTATAAGGTTTTTGTATTCTAAGTTATATTTCTTTTAAAATTTTTATTTTTGTTGTAGGTTTTGTTAAAAAAAAGTGGTAGTAAACTTCTACTACCTTTTCTACTACTATTTTAAAAGTCAACATTTATAGAAATTAGAATGTAATACAAATTTTTATTCAAAAATGTTTATTTTGGATTTCTTGTTTTTAAAAAGAGGTAATAAATTTCTGCTACCTTTCTACTACTATTTTTGAAATTGATCATTTAAAGAATTTTTTGCAATGTAATACATATTTTTATTTAAAAATGCTTGTTTTAGATTTAATTTCTTTAAAAAGAGGTATTAAATTTCTGCTACCTTTTCTACTACTATTTTAAAAATGATCATTTAAAGAATTTCTTGCAATGTAATACATATTTTTATTCAAAAATGCTTGTTTTGGATTTAATGTTTTTAAAAAGAGGTAGTAAATTTCTGCTACCTTTTCTACTACTATTTTAAAAATGGTGATTTAAAGAATTTCTTGCAATGTAATACATATTTTTATTCAAAAATGTTTGTTTTAGATTTCATTTTTGTTAAAAAATTTTGTAAATTTCTACTACCTTTTCTACTACTATTTGAAATATAAGCATTTAAGAAATGTTTTGAATTTTCTACATGTTTCTCTCGAAAAATGTTTGTTTTAGATTTAATTTTTGTTAAAAAAAAGTATTAAATTTTACTACCTTTTCTACTACTATTTTGTATTTGCATTTATTTCAATATTTTTAGATATTCAATGTATTTCTATTTAAATTATTCGTATTTTAATGAGTTTTGTATATTATAAAAAGTATTAAAATTTACTACTATTTTCCTACTACTATTTTTTATTTTTTGTTTTTTTGGGATTATTAAATTTTTAATCCATTTAATTTGATTTAAACATTTGCTTTCTTTTGAATATTTCTTCCTCCCTATTTATCCTTTTGTTATTTGCTTTTCAAACTCAATGAGCTGCTGCTCCAACTCATTTTTTAAAGGAAAAAGTTTTTGGGGAATTTTTCTTTCCTCCTCTTTTTTTTTCTGTTGCAGCACAGCAATCCAATACAATCCAATCCAATCATTTGCTAAACTTTCGAGTCAAAGTCAAACATCAATAGCAGGCAACAAAACTTTAATTTCATACTGGTTTGGTATTTATTTTGTGGTAATTGATACGAAAGTTTCAAATTCAATCTCCAATTTTTTTTTCTTTCTTTCGTTCTTTTTTTTCCCAATCTATTGTTGGAAAAATGAAGGGAAAAGAGAGAACTTGGCACTTTAATTGATTGTTTTCAATTATCATTTGCCAGAGTAACCAAAACAGAGAAAGAAAAAATTATAAAATTTTCTGTTTTTGTTGAAATTAATAAAGATTTCTTATCAATAAACTAAAGCGGGATGGAGTTTTTCTAAAAATTTATATGGGAGAAGTAACCCCCAAAACGAAATAAAATATAAATCATGTGGAAAAACGGACAAAAATTTTAAACAAAAAGCAGAGACTTTTCCATAACCCCCTCCCCCCCTTCGTCATGTGTACATAAGTCTAAGCCCGCCATAAACATTTTAATTTTGTAAAAAGGCTGCGGGTACACTGGGCTGTAAATGACTGGCGTTGGGCAGCATTTAAAAAAAACAACTGGAGGGACGTAATAAGCTTTGCAAAGCACAGGACTGTGTGATTTCATTGTTGTGGCTATAAATTGTTCGCTTTTCCCTCTGTCTCTGTTCCTATCTCTCTTTCCATTTCTCTCTTTGCATTGTGTTGTTGACTGTTAAGTTGTGATAAAATTTTATTGTTGTTGTTGTTGTTGTTATTATTATTATTGTTATTTTTAAAACTAAAAAAAAAAATGTTGACCAGTCATAGAAATTATTGTGGTCTTTATTGTGGCCAATACAACACTAAAAAGAAATAAGAAAAAAAATACCGAAAGAGGACAGGGAAATATAAAATAAATTTTACTTCCTAGAGAACCGATTGATCAACCTCCCTCCCCTCCAACCTAGCTTAGGTTGTATTAGTACTACTTTGCTTGAAATAAAAATTATTTATGCACTGAGTTTATTATAAGCCTTTATTAATACCCGAAAAAGTACAAAATAAACTTTAAAACAAAGAAAGTAATAAAAAAATACTAAAACAAAAAAGTACTTTTTTTTTAATAGCTTTTCAAAATAAATTTTCTGCTTAAAATTGTCCTATAAATGAGCTGAAAATATAAAAAATCTAAAAATTTAATCAATTGAAAATAGTAGTAGAAAAAGTAGTAGACAAAATAGTAAGAAAAAGTTAGAAATACATTTCCAAATAGTAAAATTGATACCGGAAACAAAACCTAAAATCAAGGAAAATTAAAAAAATAGTAGTAGAAAAAGTAGTAAGTAATAGTAATATAAGTAATAGAATTATTACCAAAATTTGAAACGTTAAAACATTAGTAGTAGAAAAAGTAGTTAAAGTAGAAGTAGAAAAAGTAGTTAGTAATAATAATACAAATACTAAAATTAGTACTACACATAAAGTTTAAAATTGAAACATTAAAACATTTTCTAAATAAAAAAAAAAATAGTAGTAGTAGAAAAAGTAGTAGACAAAATAGTAAGAAAAAGTTAGAAATACATTTCCAAATAGTAGAATTGATAGCACAAACAAAACCTAAAATCATGGAAAATTAAAAAAATAGTAGTAGAAAAAGTAGTAAGTAATAGTAATACAAATAATAGAATTAGTATCACACATAAAGTTTAAATTTGACACATTAGAATATTTTCTAAATAAAAAATAGTAGTAGAAAAAGTAGCAAGTAATAGTAATACAAATACTAGAATTAGTATCACACATAAAGTTTAAAATTGAAACATTGAAATATTTTCTAAATAAAAAAATAGTAGTAGAAAAAATAGTAAGTAATAGTAATACAAATGCTACTTACAAATACTAGAATTAGTATCACACACAAAGTTTAAATTTGAAACATTAAAACATTTTCTAAATAAAAAAAATAGTAGTAGAAAAAGTAGCAAGTAATAGTAATACAAATACTAGAATTAGTATCACACATAAAGTTTAAATTTGACACATTAGAATATTTTCTAAATAAAAAATAGTAGTAGAAAAAGTAGTAGACAAAATAGTAAGAAAAAGTTAGAAATACATTTCCAAATTGTAAAATTGATACTACAAACAAAACCTAAAATCATGGAAAATTAAAAAAATAGAAAAAGTAATAGTAATACAAATAATAGAATTAGTATCACACCTAAAGTCTAAATTTGACGCATTAAAATATTTTCTAAATAAAAACTAGTAGTAGAAAAAATAGTAAATAATACTAACACAAATACAACATACAAATACTACAATTAGTATCATACATAAAGTTTACAATTGAAACATTAAAACATTTTCTAAATAAAAAAAAAAATAGTAGTAGAAAAAGTAGTAATGAAAGTTGTAAAAAAGAATACAACAAATAGTTGAGAATAGAATAATTAGTATTTCAAAGAAAAAAACCTTTAGTTTTAAAAACCATTAAATTGTAGAAATTAAAAATAGTAGTACAAAACGTATTAGAAAAAAGTAGTAAACATAAAAAGTAAAATAAGTTCCAGTGTAGCAAACCAAATTAAAAGAAAAATTAAAAAATTATAATAATTAGTGTTTTAAAAAAGATTTTAATGTTAAAAACCTATAAATTGTACAAGTACAAAATAGTAGTAAAAAAGGTAGTAGAAATAACTGTGAAAAAGAGTAGTAAAAATAATTGCATATAGTAAAGTAAAGTAGCACAAATAAAATCTAAAATTGAAAATTGTTAAGATTGTGTAAATAAAAATAGTAGTAGAAAAAGTACTAGAAAAAAAAAATAGTAAAAAGGGAAATAAAAATAGTTGAAAATCTAAAAAAATCTTAAAAGACCTTTAGTTTCAAAAACCATTAAATTGTAGAAATTAAAAATAGTAGTAAAAAACGTAGTAGAAAAAAGTAGTAAACATAAAAAGTAAAATAAGTTCCAGTGTAGCAAACCAAATTAAAAGTAAAATTAAAAAATTATAATAATTAGTGTTTTAAAAAAGATTTTAATGTTAAAAACCTATAAATTGTACAAGTACAAAATAGTAGTAAAAAAGGTAGTAGAAATAACTGTGAAAAAGAGTAGTAAAAATAATTGCATATAGTAAAGTAAAGTAGCACAAATAAAATCTAAAATTGAAAATTGTTAAGATTGTGTAAATAAAAATAGTAGTAGAAAAAGTACTAGAAAAAAATAGTAAATAGGGAAATAAAAATAGTTGAAAATCTAAAAAAATCATAAAAGACCTTTAGTTTCAAAAACTATTAAATTGTAGAAATTAAAAATAGTAGTAAAAACCGTAGTAGAAAAAAGTAGTAAACATAAAAAAGTTTCAATGTAGCAAACCAAATGAAAATTAAATTTAAAAAATTTAAAATATTTCAAAAGTTAGACTTTTAGTTTCAAAAACCATTAACTTGTAGAAATAGTACAAAAAGTAGTAGAAAAAAGTAGTAAACATAAAAAAACTACAAATAATAGTAGAAAAAAGTAGTAAACATAAAAAGTAAAATAAGTTTCAATGTAGAAAAACGAATGAAAAGTAAAATTAAAAAATGTCAAAAGGTAGAAAATTTAAAATAGTAATTAAAAAAAATAGTAATTAAAAAAATAGTAAAAAAAATAGTAAAGAAAAAATAGTAAAAAAATAGTAATTATAAAAATAGTAAAAAAAATATTAGAAAAAGTAATAATAAAAGTAGTAAAAAGAAATAGTAAAAATCTATAGTAACAAAGTGAAAATCAGACATTTAATACCACAGATTACAAATTCTACAATATAGAAAAATAGTAATAAGAAGGTAGTACAACAAAGTAGTAAAAAATTTTAGGACAAAAATTTCCAAATATAAAGGCATAAATGTGAACCATTTTTAACCATTTTTTAAAATAAAATCTTGTGCATAATTGTGCATTTTTTTTTAAATAAAAACACTTCTTCTGGGACCTTTTTCAAAAATTATTTTTTTATTAAAAAAAAAAAAAGAAAAGATTTCGAGCCTATCCTTATTGGCCTCTAAGTAAAGAATCCTTTGTCCTTACATAAGTGCATGATGTCATGTCCAATTTCTGTTTTTATATTTTCTTCCCTCCTGGCATTTAGAGTTTCAAATCACATGCTCGCTGTCTCTCCCTTGAAATCATTTTCTAATGATTTAATTGCTTTAAAATTTACTGCCATTCTCAGTTTTAAGTAGAGATCGTGTTTTGGCGAAATAAAATCTTTTTTGTTTTTCTGTTTAATTTTGTTTTTATGGTAGACAAAATTCACGTACTTCAACTCAACTTTCTTGTGTTTTTTGAAATGCTTTCGAATGACAGCAGGTTCAGTTAAAATCCCAAGAAGTTTACAAACATGATGCTATTGATACGTTTTTTTTTGTTGTATTATTCTAAAGTCAAAATCTGTAAAGAAAAGTTGCAAGCTAAAGCATTACATCTGTTGCAAGTAGGGAAAGAACAACAACAATTACTTGAAAAAAAAAAAATTTGTTTTCTTTTTCCATTCAAACATTTAAACAATATTTGCAAGAGACGTGACTGGGTTATAATTTTAAATTTAGTTACAGTTGCTGTGTACTCTACACTGTTTCTCTCTCTATCGTTTCACTTCCGTTTCCTTTCGAACAGTTACTGTAACAGATTTTTATTTTTGGTTTCTCTTAAACTCTATTATATTTTCTACTTAAAAATGTTTTCTTCTTGTTGTTGTTGCTATTGTTTTTATTATTTTTTTTGAATTACGTGTTAAATTTGAATTTGTTTTCTTTCTGTGTATCTCTCTCCAAGAGCCTGTAACTATACACCACAAATACCACAAATTGTAACCCCTTTAAAGAGAAAATCTTTGACTTGTTTTAAGCATAAATAAGGATAATTTTTGTAATTAAAACCATAATATTTTTTTGACTCTCAAAAGACTGAATTAATCTGGATTTAAAGGAAAAGAATTCAAGGTTTTTGCACTTAGAAATTTGTTTCGAAATTTAAATATTCCAATATTTAATTCATAATTGTAAACTAGCCGTGGTCTGACATACATATTAGGTAGGCGCCCGCATTTCAAATCCCAACTCAGACATCTTCAATAAAAATATAAAGAAAATATTTCCAATGGCTACCTCTTGGCAGAAGTCTTCTGCCAAAACCTCTGAAAATAAACAAAAAATCTCCACACTTCTCCAACTGTAGTGAGTGTGAGTACTGTGTGATGACTAGATTGGACTATAGCTCTCAAACTTCCAGTTTTTCTAATTTCTTTATGATCTCGTCAATTACTTACAGAGTAAGTCGGTTATTACAATCATAATCTCAGCAAAAAGTGGCTGCATTAGAATTAACTAGGGTTTTGAAATTTTGAATTTTAATATAGTTTGGAAATGTAGCGCATAAAAGTATGCTACATTTTTTATATAAAAAAATAAATTTACATTTTTCTAGTGAATTCCTTTTAAACACCACTGAGAATAATTTTTTTAAAATCCTTAAATGTTTATTAAATATTTCTCCACCCCTAAACTATACTTCAATTTATTTTAAACATTCTCTTGAACTTAAAGGCTCTGATTATAACTCTCAAGCTTCCAGTTTCTTCAAATTTCTTTATGATCTCATCAATTACTTACAGAGTAAGTCGATTATTACAACCATAATCACTACAAAATGCTTCAGAAATGGTTGCCATATAATCAGTTTCGATTATGAAATCCCTAAATTCGAAATTTTAATATAGTTTGGAAATGTAGCGCATAAAAGTATGCTACATTTTTTATATAAAAAAATAAATTTACATTTTTCTAGTGAATTCCTTTTAAACACCACTGAGAATTAATTATTTAAAATCCTTAAATGCTTCAGAAGTGGTTGCGTTGAAATCAGCTTCGATTTTGAAATCTCCAAATCTGAAATTTTTGATATAGAGCGCCTGAAAGCATGCTACATTTTTTATAAAAACAAGAAATTAACATTTTTCTAATTTATTCCTTATTAAACCATTGAGAATTGAATTTTTTTAAATCCTTAAATGTTTATTAAATATTTCTCCACCCCTAAACTATACTTCAATTTATTTTAAACATTCTCTTGAACTTAAAACTATGCCACGCATTTCATTTTTTTTTCCTCTAAGGCTCTGATTATAACTCTCAAGCTTCCAGTTTCTTCAAATTTCTTTATGATCCTGTCAATTACTTACAGAGTCAGTCGATTATTACAACCATAATCGCTACAAAATGCTTCAGTAACGGTTGCGATATAATTCGCTTCGATTATGAAATCCCTAAATACGAAATTTTAATATAGTTTGGAAATGGAGCGCCTAAAAGCATGCTACATATTTTTAAAACAAGAAATTTACATTTTTCTAGTGAATTCCTTTTAAACACCACTGAGAATTAATTGTTTAAAATCCTTAAATGTTTATTAAATATTTCTTCATCCCTAAACTATGCTTCAATTTATTTTAAACATTCTCTTGAACTTAAAAGTTTAGCATGCATTTCCATTTCCTTTTAATTTTTTTCCCCTCTAAGGCTCTTAACTTTTGTTTTTTTTTTGTGTGCATTGTTTGCAGAAAAATATTCCCCGGGTTAATGTCAATAAATGTTAATTTTATTTGTAAAACTTTTTTAAAAAACTTTTCTTTTAATTAAAAAATCTTTTTTTTGTTTTGTTGTTGTTGCTCTTTCTCTGTAAGGCTTTCAATTGTTATTCACGTGATTTTTCTCGCTTACCAGAGAGAGAGAAAAATTTTATTTTATTTTGGCCTCAACATTCTTTCTTTCTTTTGCGCCTTTTTTTTTTTTTGTTCCATAAAACTTGACTTGCATTCGGTGGCATTTACACGTTGCATTTGCAAAACAAATGTCAATTTGTTGCAAAAAGTATTTTAATTTTAATTTAAAAAAAAAAATAAAAATAAAACTTATCAAGGCATTTGACAAGGATGAAAAAGGAGTGAGAGAGAGAAAGTTTAGAAAGCGAAAAAATGGTCCTCTCAACAACAGGAAGTAATTGAAGAATTAATATTTACAGAAAAGGCTAAAAGTAGGCAACATTTTAGAACTGAATGACGCCTAAACTTTGTACAGAGAATTAATCTTTAAACTTAAACGATATTTAGGCGATATTATGATGGTCTTATAATACTGGAAAAGTGGGAATCTGTCAGCAAGATTAACTACTTGCTTAGTACTCGGTCTGAGATGTATTCACTACGGAAGAAATTCTAAATACGACTTCTGTTGATTCGTTGTCCCCATTACCGTCACAATGGTTAATAGAACTATTTCGGAAGTCTAGGCAAATGCAATTACAACTTAAACTGTAGTTATCAGACATCAAAACGAAAAATATTTCTTCGGCGACTTTCTCTCAGCAGATTTCTGGCAAAGACTCTGAGAGTAAAAATTGCCATGAAAAGCTTCTCAAAAATCTGTCGTTCGGAGTCGACTTTAAACTGTAGGTCCCGCCACTCATGTATAAAATTAACGCACACAACATAAGTGGTGTGAGAAGCTAGGTCGTAATCCTGACTGAAGGGTTGTAATGGCCAATTATGTATGTATGTGATCATGTGGGGGTATGAGTATGACTTTGATGTAACTGAACTCTTGTAGAAAATAGTGTCTCAAGCGATTACAAAACGTTTCAGGTGTCCTTTTCTAACTTAATGGAGCCGAATATATATAAAATATAAAATTTCTATATAAAATGCCTAAAAGTAGGCAAGAAAATATTTCAATATCATGCTAAAAATTATGCTTTAGTTTCTAAAAGAATTTTTACAGTTTTAAATCTTTTATTTTAAAATTAATTAAACATAAGAAATAGGAAATTTTGTAATACTGAAGTGTAAACTCAAATGCGCCTATATGTAGGCATCATTATTTTTTTAATGTTTTTTTATATTTTATTTTTTATCTTTCATTTTGTAAAATATTTCTCTTTTTACATGCTTTTAAATTAAGAAATATAAAAATTCTAAAATCCTTTGGGTCACATTTTCAGTTTATTAACTTTCATTTAAGGCTTGTTCTCTGCCTCCGCTAACATACACTAAAACCACCCATTACATAACGTATATCATTAAAGGGGCGAGCGCGTATTTTGCATTTACTGTATACAAACGAGTCCATAGGGAACTATCGTAATATTTTTCGCTGAATAATTAAATTGCTTCGTACGTTAACACTAAGTTTAAAGCAAAAATTTCTAAAGGAATTTAAGCAAAAACAACATTGGCAAAGTCATTCAGATGGTTGGCATAAAAAGAGGAAGATGCCAGGAAATATTATTATTATTATTAAGGATTGTAATAATCATGAATATTTAATTGGAAAAACTGAAGGAAGTGGTTGGAAAATGTTCAATATTCATAAAGGTTAATCAAAGGAAAAAATAAAATGAATGAAAATGAGTAGAAAAATTTTAAATTTTAATATTTAAAATTTATTTAAAAATACTAAAAAATTAAATTGTAAAAAGTACTTTTTAAAATTTTTGAAAAGTACTTTTTAAAATTACGAAAGTATGTACTTTTTTTCTTAATCAAAATTTCTAATAAAAAACATTTTTTCTTTTGCAGGTAAGATGCCATTTCTTTAAATTAAAAATGCTTAAAAATGAATGTAAGTAAATATTGAATTTAAAGCATATTTTTAGGCATATTGCCTATATTTACAAATTGATGCATACTTTAAGGCTTCAAAAAATTTATTATTGTAATGATAATCAAATTTTAGGAGAAATAAAACTAAAAAAAATTATAAAAAATAGTAAAACTGCCGGGTTATCCATTTCGTGATTTCAAAAGTAAACGTAAATAAAACACGTTTAAAATATTTTTTTCAAGATATTTCTTTTTTGTAAAGTTTGAACATTTTTGACATTATGTGTGAAACACTACATCATTTAAATGACCTCCATGCGAAGTGTTGCAAGCATTGATTCTTTTGTGGTAATTTTCGATCACTTTTTGACACATATTGGGCGGGGTATCTCTGCTATAACTTGGCGACGAATGTTGGTTTTTAAGTGCTCAAGAGTTGAAGAGGTTTATCTGCATAAACACGGTCTTTCGCATAGTCCCACAAAAAAAAAAGTCTAATGGTGTCAAATTGCATTATCTTGGTGGCCAGTTGATAGCGCCACGACGAGAAATTTCACGGCCAGGAAATGTTTCTTGCAATAAAGTCAGATTCGCTCGAGTTGTGTGGCATATGCCATCGTCTTGTTGAAACCACATATTCTCCAAGTCGTATTGTTCAATAGCAGGCAAAAAAAAAAGTCGCTTATCATATGACCATAACGCTCCGAATTGACGGTGACAGTTGTTCCATCGTCGTTTTCGAAGAAGTAAGGTCCAATTACACCTTCGGACCAAAGAGCGCACCAAACAGTGACTTTTTCTTCAATTACTTGAGGATTCTCAGAACTCCAAATACGACAATTTTCCCATCGAGTGTGAAATGTGTTTCATGGTTGAAGAAAATTTTGTTTCAAAAATTGCCGTCCACTGCCTGTTGTTCAAACACCCACTCCACGTATCTACGATATTGTGAATTGTCAGCTGGCTTCAGTTGTTGCATAAGCTGGACTTTATATGGATGTAGGTGTAGATATACATGCAAAATACGCCATTCAGGTCTTCGGCAACACTTTCACTGCCGTATTTTCAGCGGAACGAGCGAAACGATGATGCACAGGACTTTCAATATTTCTAGCCACTCCTCTAGTCTCTTCAAATTTCTTCAAAATTCGCTGTCAGTGCTATAGGCTTGGAGAAGACATTACAGGGATACACCCTCTAAAGCTTGAGAGGAGTACAATTGGTCTCCCCAAGTACCTTTTCTGGTACTTTTTGTAAAAAAAAAAAAAACTCGTGGATCCCATAAAGCTTGTACACATAATTCTTACCATAAAAATTGAATTTTTCTTTAAAATTTTTTAATCTCTTCTTTAAATTCATGCTGAAAATGGTACTTTTTTTTAAATTTTATCCAAAAATTCGTAAAATTTCTTCTAATTTTTTTTAGTCATAATAAAACCTCCAAAAAAAAGTAGGCTTTTGTGTAGGCATAAAGCATTACAAAAGAGTTCCCTTTCCCTTACAAAAAGATGTTGAAGTTTTTGAAAGCGTTTTTGAGTTTTTTTTTCCTATGGCCGTTATAAAAAAGCCATAAAAAACGTACGTAAATGGGTCAGGCGTGTAAATGAGTTAATGAGAAGAGGAACCACTAAAGCTTTATAAGTATGTGGTGGTGGTAACCTAACAACAACAAGTACAACACACACTCGGCATAAATGTTTGCATTAATTGCATGTGAATAGCAGAATAAATATACAAAAAAGGAGGGTGCCAGCTTGGCTATAGAAATGAAAGTGTCCTCATTTTTTTTATTTGCTCTCATTCTCTCTCTCTCTCTCTCCCTCGCGCGCTCTAAAGGAGCCATAATTATCAGCCAACACCAACGAAGCACAACAACCACTTTAGCACTACCAACAGCAACAGCAATTTTGTATTGCCTTAACACTTGATTTTTATAAGAGCATGCATGTGAATATGCAGATAGGCAAGACAGGCACGCAGAATAGATAGTTTTTCTGTCTTTACTTTCTTCTCAACAACTTCCATTTGCCAGGTACTTAAAAAGTTTTTCAAAAAGAAGTACTTTTTTTCAGAGCCTAAGTGTAAAAGCATTTAAAAAAGAACGTTTTTTTTTACTCAAGTAACGAAAATCATAAGCATTATGCAGCTAGAGTTTCTTCTATTGAAGGAAAGTTTTTACTTTTTACAGGTTAATTTAAAAAAAAGTACTTTTTTCTCTTTACTCCTACACCCATTTTTTGACTTCCTTTTTGGAGTAGGAAAGCAGGAATAGGGTTAATGAAGAAGAAGAAAGAAGAGTTAAAATTTCACAAAAAAGTGTCACAAAAGCTATCAATTTAAGATTGTAAAAAGGGGCCAGAAGAAAAGAAAAAAGTACCAAAGCTCTTAAGTATAAAAGACAAGACAAAGGCCTGTAATTAGCTTAAATTTAATCCATCTTTAATGGGACACAATTTGTTTTATTTTTAAAGATTTTGTAAAAGAAATTAAAAAATTGCTAATATTTGGTACTTTTTTTTTTGGTACCTTAGTGTACATAGAACCAAAAAGCTGTTTTGAAGCCTAATCAAAATAATAATCTCTTACTAAGCGTTCTCTACAAATGCATACTAAGCTTCATTAAGGTCTATTTCTAACATTTTTAACAAGTCTCGACTTGTTGGTACTTTTTCTGGTACTTTTTTTTTTCAAAAATTTCTTTAGCAAGCCAGCCTGACTTTAATTAAGGAAATAAAAAAATGTGCCTCCTTTCCCTTTTGAAACACTATTCTTTTCCCGTTTAGTTGTTATTGTTGTTGTTGTTGTTGGTTTCCATTTTTTCCCATTTTTCATTTCCCGTTACTGTCTTGAACAGAAAAGTCTGTTTTGACATTTCCATTAACTCTTACTCTCTGATTCACTCACTCACTTACTCACCCTCTCTTTCTTGCTCACTCCCTGTCTGTAGGTCTCTCTATTAACTGGTTGTTGATTTCAAAACAATTGATAGTTTTTGTTGTTGAAATGCTATGAAATGATAAAGATAAGAGAGAGAGAGAGAGGGGAGTAGTGAAAGCATTTGAATTTTTATTCAAAAATCTTGAAGGGGAAATAAAGAAGGAAGGAAACAGAAACAGAGAGGGATGAGAGTAAAGTTGTAAGTATCATTACACAGGAATTAAACAAAACCTATACGATTCGATTACTTTCGATTGCTAATAGGCAATTACAATAAAGATAATACGGGGATTAAGTAACCCAGTAAACATTTTTATTAAAAAAAAAAATACAAGTTTCTGTTCGACAACGAAATGAAACATTTTTCATAGATTTTTCAGTTGAAAAAGTTTACAAAATTTTCGATAACAAAAGTAATTTTCGATAAAACAAAAAGTAATTTTCAATAAAAAAAAATAATTTTCGATAACAAAAGTAATTTTCGATAACAAAAGTAATTTTCGATTAAAAAAAAAAGTAATTTGCGGTAAAAAAAAAGTAATTTTCGATAAAAAAAAAAAGTAAATTTCGATCACAAAAGTAATTTTCGATAAAAAAAAATGTAAATTTCGATAACAAAAGTAATTTTCGATAAAAAAAAGTAAATTTCGATCACAAAAGTAATTTTCAGTAAAAAGAAAAGTAAATTTCGATAACAAAAGTAATTTTCTATAAAAAGAAGAATAAATTTCGATAACAAAAGTAATATTAAATAAAAAAAAGTCATTTTCGATAAGAAACAAGTAATTTTCGATAACAGTATTTTTTTTTAAATAAAATCATCAACCGAAAAAGAAGAAAGAATTTTTGTAGATTATTTTGTAAGATTTTTCTGTTGAAAAAGTTTACAAAATTTTCGATAACAAAATAGTAATTTTCGATAAAAAGAAATAAATTTCGATCACAAAAGTAATTTTCAATAAAAGAAGAGTAAATTTCGATAACAAAAGTAATTTTCGATACTAAAAGTAATTTTCGATAAAAAAAGTGATTTTCGATAACAAAAGTAATTTTTGATAACAAAAAAGTAAATTTAAATAACAAATGTAATTTTCGTTAAACAAAAAAGTAAATTTCGATAACAAAAATAATATCCTATAACAAAAAGTAATATTCTATAAAAAAAGTAATTTTCGATAAAAAAAAAGTAATTTTCGATAAAAAAAGTAATTTTCGATAAAAAAAAAGTAATTTTCGATAAAAAGAAGTAAATTTCGATAACAAAAGTAATTTTCTATAAAAAGAAGAATAAATTTCGATAACAAAAGTAATTTTAAATAAAAAAAAGAAATTTTCGATAAAAAAAAGTAATTTTCGATAAAAAAAAAAGTAATTTTCGATAACAGTATTTTTTGAAATAAAATCATCAACCAAAAAAGAAGAAAGTTTTTAATTTTTCATGGATTTTTCTATTGAAAAAGTTTACAAAATTTTCGATAAAAAAAGTAATTTTCGATAAAAAGAAGTAAATTTCGATAACAAAAGTAATTTTCGATAAAAAAAAAGTAAATTTCAATAACAGAATTTTTTGAAATAAAATCATCAACAAAAACAGAAGAAAACTTAAAACTTTGTGTTGATGATGTTTACCTCTAAGACCTGGTATTTGCTTCACACTTTTCTCAGTCAATATATACGTTTTCTATCGTTACTCCTTGCTCTCTGTCTCTGTTTCTCTCTCCTTTTTTCATTTTTGTCGTTTAACAATGGTGAAGAAAAATGCTAAAAGAATATGAAGGAAATTAAATCGTAAACAGAAATAAAAATTTAGCAAAATTCGTGTGAAGATGGCAAAAAGTGAAATATCTTTTACAGAACTTGTGCCAAAAATCCTTTAAGGTTTTAATAAATTAAAGGAAATTTTATTAGAATTTTAAGTTAGGTTAGATTAGGTAGGATGGTGGACCCACATTAAAGAAAAACTCCCACTTGAGCCAGCTTTTAGACCCACTGTGATGCCACAATCGATATACAAATCAGGGGATCAAATATTCCCTAGAGAAAATCAAACCGTGTCCAAAATAATCCTTGTATTTGGGAGCACGAGCAAGGATATCAGAAACTCCAGTTTTTTATAACCAAAACACTGCCTTGACACATGAAATGAAAGCCAAACTCTTCCGCATCGTTTGCCGTAATGCCTAAGTTTTTCGGCACATGTTTACCCAAAGGACAACGACGATGGGTTTTACGTGGGTGCCTGTCCGCGAGGACCTAATCCCATGGTGCTCTTCGCACAGGGTGAAATACAATGCGTCTACCAACGCCCCCAAATGCAACAGACTGTTACACCTGAGTACCAATTCGAAGCCATGTATTTGGGCATGACTTCCCCATTGGTTAGGAGCGGAGCCTATCTAAAACTCCTTCCGATCTATGGGTCACGGCACCCGGTTGAGAAAAATGCAACTCCACACCGAGCCCATTAATTAGACTGTTCCCGCGATTTGGGTCCAAACCACAGCCACCACGACCAAAAGGATAATGGTATCTGAGAATCGCAATTAAGCGATGAATGCTCATACAATTTAAGGACAGAAATGAGTCGATCCATTATCCTTCATTCGTAGCCAGTATAGCATAGGAATATTGCAAGTAGTCTTCTGTTGCCAACGGAACAGAGTCTCCATGAAAAACCAGCTTATAATACTGGGGTTAACTGAACCTAGCTTTGCCCTGCCACAGTCATAACGCTATTTGTCATTTTAAAGCCATCGGCATAGACTTTAAGGTATCCACTGTGAACCTTTAGGCTAGAAGTCTCTCTAGTTGAAGTTCTGAAATCGAATTTTCTGTTTTATAACGAGCGATATAAACGACTCGAATGTGTCTTTGTCTTCCTATAATAGTAGCATGTAAATAATCCATGTTGGGAGAGGATTTAACTGCATTAACCCTTTCCTTGTCCTGTGCATCCCATGCAGCAAATTGTTTTCATATGCTTGACACCTGGACAGAGAATGGGTTAAGTCTTACTGTTACCAACTCTGACGCTCCCTGCTTTAAAAGAAGGTCAGAGGAAAGCCTATTGAGTATAGTAAATAACGTCTTATTTGGAGTGGAGTAGAGTATAATGGTGTTCAGGACAGCTGTCTCTGCCTGTGTACTCTATCAGTCAGCAGCGGCTTAGAATTTTGCGCCAAATGCAAAAACTCCAAACAGCAAGGATGGATGGACCTTCTACAGAGCACTAGAGCTAGTATAGTCCAAATACCAAGTCAAGCAGTGAGAACATTCTGCATCCATTGAAACAACCGGTTTCCGGAAGAGGGAAGCTGTAAGCTATACGTCAAGTGAGACTACACTTTCCTCCTCCACCCACTGTTTTGCAAATGCTTTTAGGCCAGAGCTGCAACATATGGTTGTGCATTGTCATGATGGAAGTTTACGGTTTCGTGTGTTTCCGCATATTCAAAGGGTTTTTCGGTCAATACATGTTGTCTTCACAGATCTCCTGAATAGTTTGTCCTGATTTTTACAGCTCATATCCGATTACAGCCTTCCCAGGATCCCAACAAATACAGAGCATTAGCTTGAGGCAATGGATATTCTGTTTAGATCGAAAATTTGCTTCGTTGCCTACGTTTACATATGAATTTATGCATTTAGAGTTGTAATACTGAATCAATTTCTTATTGCCAGTAAGGTTAGAGGATGTGCACCTGTCGGTCAAGACAAGAACAGTACCCGGAGGTCGAAATTGATCCATTGTACAGTAAAATTGTGGTCCCGGTGGTCCCTGGGAACATGGACTTTTTCCCTGCTGAATATTGTCTTGATAGATGTTTCCACTCTCTGATTCCGAGTAGGGATGACTGGAATCCTGATACGATCGTCCACCCGGATGTCCTGGATATATATACTGACGGCTCTAAACTCGAGGTTGGGGTTGGAAGTGGTGTCTATTCTAGGAAACTGGACCTGAATATTTCTCTCCGTCTGCCAGACTACTGCAGTATGTTTCAGGCGGAGGTGATGGCAATTTACCGGGCCGCTCAATGGATCCTCGTTAACGATGCTCCTTTTAGTCGCGTCTCGACCTTTTCGGACAGTCAGGCTGCGATAAGATCTCTGTCAGGTTTCGTGATCAACTCTAGGATAGTTAGGGAATGCCGCCGCTGTCTCGATCTAGTCTCGGGGCGCTTCACCGGTGTCTCTCTGGTGTGGGTCCCCGGGCACAGTGATATTCCGCGATACTATATGGCCGACGAGCTCGCCAGAGCTGGTGCGCTTCTTCCGGAATCCTCTTCTGTTGAGATTTTGAGACTTGCCTCGGTCAAGTTGACCACCGCTAGACTTACCTGGCCCAGGATGGATGGAAGGCGTACCAACCGATTACTTAGTCTCGGTCGTGATGTCATCTCGACTGTAGTGGCCATGAGGCTCCCTTTTAACGACTTCTGCCGTGGATGCAGGTCCACTGAGGAAGAGGAGAGCGTTATTCACTTTCTTTGCCAGTGCCCGTCTCTTGCTAGGTGTAGATATAGGTTATTTGGCTCCCCATTCCTTGTTAGCTTAACGGAGCTATCATCTATTGATATCAAGGATATAGCTTCGTTCATCAAATTTTCTGGCTGGTTTTCCAGTGGGGGGTAGTCGTGCTTTTGTTGTGCAGCCCTTGCGCTGATCAACTTCTTCCTTTCCGTGATTTGGCGGAACTTGGTTAGTACAGGGGCTGCGTTTCACCTGTGGCATCACAACGGGGCGCCATGCGTGCTCAAGTGAGCTTTGTGATATCAGAGCTACCACTACGACCTAACCTAACCTAACAGTAAAAATCATTTCTTTTTTAAGCGATAACAATAAGCATAACAGACATGCAATGTCTTTCGCCTTCAGTTCATAGGGCATTTAATTTCCCTGCTTTTCCTTAAATATTACGCGAACTCTTTTCTCTCATTTCACACGAATCTGGATTAAGTCCAATTTACGGTTTTTAAATCTGTTTAGTTGTCTTGGGGACACTCTTTTTCCTTTAAATTTCAAATCACAGTGAAAATATTAAAACTGCAGTTTAAGAACCTTGTTGTAAAGAATATCGAGGAAAGTAGAGGTGACCATACTAATAGCATTGCTATTCGTAGTAGCACGCATAGTATGTCTATCGTTATGTGTTGTGCTATTTGCCATTGAAGTCAACAACTTTTAATAGTTTTTTCCAAACGTTGCTGTTGCTATTGCTGTTTTCTGTTGTCGGACATTTAGTTGCTGCTCTACATGTTTTCCATTTAAAATACCTGTACCCACCCTGGCTTGGTTTTGCTATCGAGACAACAAAGAAGGTAGTGGACATTATTTACAAAATATTTGTCCCAACAGCAATAGCAACAGCTACAGTTGCATTGTTAGACGAGTAGTAAAGTAAAGTGCCGTGCTCAGTGGTGGTTAGTACCACCAATGTTGGCCAATGTTTGCAACATTATTTGGAAGGTGGAACGGACGGATGGTATTCTTTTTATTTAAACTTGAAGTAAAAATACTCGGAATTTTTTCTCTTTCTATTTTTTCTTTCTCCCATTTCTCGATTGTGTCCTTCATTTATTGGCCAAGTTATTTGTGCAACATTATGTTGCTCTGCAGCATGGCTACATGGCTCGAGTAAATTGTAAATATTTTCAAAAGTGTGATTACAATTGTGCACAGAGAAATGAAAGAAAAGGGAAGAGCGTTTATGTTAAATAGTAAAGCTGATGGAGAGGAAAATAGCAAAAGTTTTATTAAAAAAAAATCATTGAAAATATTTGTTAACTTTTTACTGCTTTTTACCTTCTCTTCTTTTTGTTGGTTTTTTTTATATTTTTACTTTCTTTCTCTCTATGCATTTAAACTTGTTCGTGTTGCAACAAATTTGTTGCACAATATTTTATATTGAAACTTATGGACGATAAAATAGCAAAAAAAAAATAGCAAAAAAATAGCAAAAAATAAAACAAAAAATTTGTTGAGTTTTTAAAGTTTAAAGTGCTTCCTATTGCAGCATAAAGACTCCAAAAACAATTTAAATTGTTCTCCGCTTGTATCAAATTAAAAAGGTTTGATTTACTACAAAGGCCAGACTGCAAGTAAGTCTCAATTCTCCATTCTATTCCATGAATGTCAAGAATTCCAAAGACAAATTTCGGATCTTTCAGAATCAACTCTTATGTGGTTTTGGGACAAAGCTGATAAGCTGCTCAGTTCCCAAGCCATAAGTATTCCAATTGCATTAGTTAAACGGGCCACTTAATCTCATTGGCTGCAAGAGATTACAAGCAATTGTGCTAGGCTCTGCTAAACACGTAGGGATAGGTAAAATACCGACTCACTTTTATCTTTAAATCGTATGGCATGTAGAAGTCGCCGTGGTCTAGTGGGTAGTGTGTTGGCTTATTCGACAAAAGGCCCGGGTTCGAATCCCAGGTCAGACATCAAAACGAAAAAATACTTCTTCGGCGACTTCCTCTCAGCAGATTTCTGGCAAAGACTCTGAGACTAAAAATTGCCATGAAAAGCTTCTCAAAAATCTGTCGTTCGGAGTCGACTTTAAATTGTAGGTCCCGCCACTTATGTATAAAATTAACGCACACAACATAAGTGGTGTGAGAAGCTAGGTCGTAATCCTGACTGAAGGGTTGTAATGGCCAATTATGTATGTATGTAGTATCCTTTTGATAGGCATTCCTATGGTATTTGTATTTCCGCAAATGAATTCTATAAGATTTGTGGATCTGCAAAGGAGCAAGAGACTATCCCTCACCTCATGTTTCAATGTCCGGCGGGGCATAAGTAGAGGGCCAACTTTCTTTTATGCTTAAATCGTATGGCTCACTACAAGTTAGTTTCCTTTTGATAGGCATGCCCAAGCTATTTGTAATTCCGCAAATAAATTCTACAAGAATTGTGGAGCAGGAAGATATCCTTCCCCTCAAGCGTCAGTGTCCGGTGGGGGATAAGCAGAGGACCGACTCACTTTTATCCTTAAATCGTATGCCACTCTACGAATTAGTATCCTTCTGATAGGCATGCCTATGGTAATTGTATTTCCGCAAAAGAATTCTATAAGAATTGTGGATCTGCAGGGGAGTAGGACCACTATCCTTCAGTTCATGTGCCAGTATCTGGCTCTTGTCATAAAAAGACGAAAGTTTTTTACTCACTTCACACTTTCTAATATCCTTGACCGGTCGATCTCTTTAATACAGAGATTGGCTTCCGCTGAGAAATTTCTTTATCCTTGGGCTAAATATCTATTGTGGCATCACAATGGGCCTATGGATTCTCTTCCCTTAACCTAATAGGGTCTATGAGATCGTTATTTTCTTATTTATTGTGATCACTTACCATGGGTGACTTTAATTAACTTGAAGTTGATATTGGCAGAGTTGCTTTCTTTATTGAAATCTCCAATTACATTCATTGCATCATCTCGGTTGCTTTTAATATTACCCCATGGTCGAAAATGTCCATTAAGGCTTAACATTGAATGCAAGCAATATAACGTGAGCCTCTGTTAAAAGTTCAGCCAGTGTTCGTAAACGATTTCCAAGTTGTAAAGACTCTTTTTCACAGTCCTTGTTAGAAGAAATTCAAGCCTACTTGCTGTGGGAATAGGATAATCCCTAAACCTATTGAAAAAGGCTTAACAATTGCATTTAAACATTTTTTTCTTTCCGTTGGCGTATGATTAATATTAATTCAGTAGTTTTTGAAGGAAATCTTGAATAACTTTTGAAGTTTTTGTCGTAGAGAAATAATTTAAATACAGTTTCAAGGCTAAGAAGTCATAGTTTTCTTGCCGCAAGAAGCTCAAGACAATTTGTGGGAACAGAATTTTCACTCATACTAAAAAAATAAAAAAAGAAAACTTTTTGAAAAAGGCTTAAAATTAAATTAAAAATTTTTTCCTTCCGGTGGCGTATGATTAATATTAATTCAGGAGTTTTTGAAGGAAATCTTCAATAACTTTTCAAGTTTTTGTCTTAAAAAAATAAATTAAATGCGGTTTTAAAGCCAAGAAGTCATAGATTCTTAATTTAATAAATTTATTAAATAAGCTTCCAAATCCTTAAGGAAAAAATCCTGCTGAAAAACAAAAAATTAAAAAAAAATTTTTTTCTTTGAAATTTCTTTGCAAAACAAAGTTCTTGTCCTCTTGTCTTACGAAACGTCTCACCTAAAATGTTGGTGTCTGGTTTTTATGGCAAGATAATCAAAATTATTTTCATATTTTCAACATAAAATTCTAAGCATAACCACAAGCTCTATTATATTTTGTTTATCATCATCATATCCTTTACGTAAGGATTTAAGGATTGCACAAGTATTTCATCATCATTAGTATTTCAACAATCATAAGAAGTAGTAGTTTTGTGGCATAAAACTTTGTTAAAGTTAAACCACATTGTTTGTGGCTTAAAGAACACAAGTTTCGATGACTTTAAGTCTACCAACCAATCAAGAAGAAGAATACAATGGCAATAGGAGGAAATGCTTATTGTCTTGTGAGTAGTTAAAAATCTTTATTATTATTCGCAAGTGTCTATTACTTAAGGAAACTTTAAAAATCCTTTTAATTTTTATTACCTTGTCGATGTCTGATTTAAGAACTTTTAACGATTTTAATTAAGCAAAGACAACAACCATAACATTAAGAACAATACTTACACACTCACGCTTCTTTTTACATCACTTTAGCCTTTGACGTGTTGCAACAATGCTTTCCTTTGCTAATAGAAAAGGAAAAACTTTTACAAACGAAATGAAACTCCTTTTTACTGCTTTTTCTTCCACTTCTAACGACACTCAGTTTTGCCACAACACTCCTTGTTGTAACACGGCTTAATATCCTCTTTTTCTTTCATTCCACACCCAGTTTTCCTTGTTTTCTGTAGAAATCGTTTTAAAACTTTTGTTAGGGGCGTAAAGCCAGGGGGAGGTGTGAAACAAAGCGTATGTTTCAGAAAAAAAACAAAAACAACAAAAAATACAAAAAAATGGCACTCCAAAGGGATAAAAAAAAACCAAACCAAAACCAAAAACAGCACCCAACAAAAAAAAAAACGAAGAGTTTCAAATGCCTGTCGGTATTGCAGGGTTGATTCTACTCACTGCTTTCTGCTTGCTGCCACACACTTTGTCTGGCTGCGTTACAGCCACTGGTAAAACTACTCAAGCGGAAATACAAATTCAAAGCCACTGGATAAACCACTTTTTTGGAACACACCAACACATACATACATATGTGCATACACCAATATATGTACGTACGTATGTACAAAACCAAAATCCATACACAGTCATAAGGCCAAAAACACATACTTGAACCGTTTCACAGATAGGGTAACTCAACCAGTGGATGCCTTTTTCAATGGGGTTTACTTTTAAATTCTTTGATAGGATGTTTGGTGATGGAGTTACTTCAAATCGTGGAACTGAAGAGCCACCCCATGCTAGAAAGAGTTCACTCCGCATGCAAGGAGGAAATCATAAAGGCAGAAGACTATGTACTGAGGATTACGAGACATATGCATTGCATTCTTCAGCCATCTACCATTTGCCTTGAAGGTTCGAAGAACAAGAAATTCGGCAACAGTTGATGAAGAAAATTTGTCGATCGATTCATTTACGTTTGAAGGACAATCTCCTGTAAATGTTGCCAGCGGTTATTTTAGCTAAAGTCGCCACACAAAAAGCATGAGTGTTTAGCACTGAGTTTATGATATCCTGCGATTATGCTGTAGCTGGTCCAACTGTTACCCTCAATTTTGATACACTTTTCCTAGCATTTCAGTTACCAGCTGTCTTCTTGAACTATAATTGTGGCTTGTTTGTCCCTGCACATGAGGATCTTCATAGATATCCTGGACTAAGCTTTCTATTAGTCCTTGCACAGAACCACTATCAGAATCTAGTGCTGATTTAGCAATGTAAGAAGGAGAGGAAGCTTCAGCTTTAGCCGCAGGTCATAATAACATGTTGGGAGACCTGCGAAGAATGTGGAATCTGTCATTTGTATTTGCTACTACAAGTGTTGTTACTACTATTTTTACTACTATACTTCTACTACTACTACTAATATACTTTTACTTCTCTTACTGCTAGTACTACTACTAGTACTACTAACTACTATTGCCAGTACTACTGCTAGTACTACTACTGATCCTACTACTACTACTACTCCTGCTACTACTACTGCTACTGCTAGTACTACTGGTACTACTAGTATTACTACTACTGCTAGTACCGACTACTACTGCTAGTACTACTACTGCTAGTACTACTACTACTGCTAGTACTACTACTACTGCTAGTACTACTACTACTGCTAGTACTACTACTACTGCTAGTACTACTACTACTGCTAGTACTACTACTACTGCTAGTACTACTACTACTGCTAGTACTACTACTACTGCTAGTACTACTACTACTGCTAGTACTACTACTACTGCTAGTACTACTACTATTGCTAGTACTACTACTACTGCTAGTACTACTACTACTGTTAGTTACTACTACTACTCCTACTACTACTATCCTACTATACTACTACTACTACTCCTGCTATTACTACTAGTAGTACTACTACTGCTACTGCTAGTACTACTGGTACTGCTAGTACTACTGGTACTGCTAGTACTACTGGTACTGCTAGTACTACTGGTACTGCTAGTACTACTGGTACTGCTAGTACTACTGGTACTGCTAGTACTACTGGTACTGCTAGTACTACTGGTACTGCTAGTACTACTGGTACTACTAGTATTACTACTACTGCTAGTACTACTACTACTGCTAGTACTACTACTACTACTGCTAGTACTACTACTATTGCTATTACTCCTACTACTGCTATTACTACTACTTACTGCTTATTACTACTACTACTGCTAGTACTACTACTATTGCTAGGATTACTACTGCTAGTACTATACTATTGCTAGGATTACTACTGCTAGTACTACTACTACTGCTAGTACTACTGCTAGTACTATTGCTAGTACTACTGCTAGTACTACTACTACTCCTACACTACTACTACTTCTACTGGCTACTACTTCTACTGCTACTACTTCTACTGCTACTACTACTGCTACGACTAATACAGTTGGTACTGCAGATTTTTTTCTGTGCTATTTAATATTCACGGTAAAGGGGTTTGCTGTTTAACTACGTATAATGCAAAGGCACTCCTAAAAGGAAGGTACTCTTTAATTTTCTCTGTGAATGTTAATGTATAGCGACAAGACGCATAGAATTCCTTGTGTTAGGTGTTTTATTGGCTTGGCACAGAAGAAGGCTTTCCGTTGAACGTTGTAAGGGCCTGATATTCTTCCTATATCCAGGACATATGAAGTAACTTAAGTCTTTCAAGTTTTTCTATAGAGAGTAGGTGAAATATTTTGCTGCATTTCGCTTTTAATTGTTGGGATTTCATGTTAGGAATTTAACAAATTTTGTTTTTGGTAATTTGGCAATTATTTCTTGCACTCCCTATAATGTTCACTCTGTTGCATTTATAAAAAAAACTGTCTTATATGTATGTATATGTAATAGCGTTAGTTAGCGGCACGTACATATGTGATATTTACTTAAGTCAGGCTGCTATTGTTGCAACATCAATTGCAGCCTTAAAATTGGCTCCACCAGCAAATAAAGTGTCTTTCGCAAACACCACCAAAAACAAAGAAATCAAGAGAAACTTTTCCAGAAAAAAAAAACGAATTTCGAAATGAAAACATTTAGAAATTACGCCAGGGATTACCAAGCATTTTACAAGAAGTAGCAAGAAGCAAGTAACGGAAATTTAGATTTTTCTAGCAATTTTAAGCCAGAAAGAGGAGAGAGTTTAGGATATGTTAGTAGTTAATCCCACAGTTTATAGCCTTATTTGTTAGCTACGAAAACCAATTGGAAGTAATGTTTTAGCTTTACTAGTATAAAAGTTATTCAAGTTTTTGTAACAGTACCTTCAATTATTATTAATCATACGCTAAAGTGTCCACTAGACAGAATTTTTATATATTTTTAATATAAATTGAGAAATTTTTAAAAATCTTTTAATGCAGTATTCTTGTCTTATTTGTCCTTTATAAAATACTGTTTGAATTTATGTTTTATCTCTAGAAATAAAAAAGTTATTCAAGTTTATGTGGTAATACCTCGAATTATTATTAATCATACGCTAGGAGGGAATTTTGGAATTTATAAAAATCTTTTACTGCAGTTTTATAGCCTTATTTGTGGTTTATAAAATGCCTTTTAAATTATGGTTTTACCTTGAAGAATAAAAGAGTTATACAACTTTATATGGCAATGCCTCCAATTATTATTAATCATACGCCTAAGGGGGGAGGTGTTTTAGAAAAAAATTTATTTTATTTAATATTGTTTCTGTTAATTTATTTCTAATCTTTTGGGGATTATATCCTCATCAATTGTGTGTGTGTGTGTTCTGTGCTTTAGTGCTATAACCTGGTCAACAAATTGGAAAAAGATTAAATAATTCAGCGAAACTAATTTGCATTTATTTCTATGGCAGTCATTGCAACTAATTGCTGACATCAACTGATAATAATGCCAGCAGAGATTGCAATAATTTATTGCAACAATTTTATCGTATTCCTGTTGATTTAAAATATTACCGGATTAAATTGACTGATTGTGTAGTGATTTGGTCTGTAATTAATTTTGAAGCCTTGAAATGAATATTAAAGAGCCGCGATAGTCGTACAGGCTAGTCGCAAAGCTTTTAAAATTTTAAGAATTTTATTGTTTTAACACTGGCTTCAATCTTTTTTTTCTGTTCATTAGAACAATATGTACTCATAACATACTGGTACGCTCGGAAAGCCGAGCCAAGCCTTTACGATTTGGGTTCATGGACGTTGGATTTAATCTCTTTTCCATAGTTAGGTTGGAAAATTAGGAAAATTTTCTCTCTTTGGCCGAGGAAAAAATTTCTGCTAGGTTGCTACGTTGAACTGGCCAAGTCCTAAGTCTTGACTTAGGGAATAGGGAATTTTGCCCTTCAGCTTAATAACTCCTACCGTGTGATTTTCAATATATAATTTCCCGGCAAGGAGAAATGAATTTAAAGCGTCACTGCATAGGACTCGCATGAATAATTTATCACTGCAACTTCCCTATATACGAGGCTTCTTTATCTGTCTCTGTATGGCTTCCTTAAGGTATGGGTAATCCAATTCCTTTTATGACGTCAGAGGGCCTGGTCTATAGACTCTTGCCTTAAGGTTATCTATAGGTTTTCATTGGCAGACAAACCACGCCACCACCATGATTCTTCTAAAACAGCGGTTTATAGAAGCTTGTAATTCTTGTAGTATGACTAATTCAATTCCACTTTTGACGTCAGAGGTCCTGATCCGTAGCCTCTTGCCTTAAGGCTGTCTACAGGTTTTCATTAGCAGACAAACCACACCCCCACCATGATTCTTCTGAAACAGCGGTTTATAGAAGCTTGTAATTCTTGTAGTATGACTAATTCAATTCCCCTTATGACGTCAGAAGTCCTGATCTGTAGCCTCTTGCCTTAAGGCTGTCTACAGGTTTTCATTAGCAAACAAACCACGCCACCACCATGATTCTTCTGAAACAGCGGTTTATAGAAGCTTGTCGTTCTTGTAGTATGACTAATTCAATTCCCCTTATGACGTCAGAAGTCCTGATCTGTAGCCTCTTGCCTTAAAGCTGTCTACATGTTTTCATTAGCAGACAAACCACGCCACCACCATGATTCTTCTGAAACAGCGGTTTATAGAAGCTTGTCGTTCTTGTAGTATGACTAATTTAATTCTCCTTATGACGTCAGTAGTCCTGATCTGTAGCCTCTTGCCTTAAGGCTGTCTACAGGTTTTCATTAGCAGCCAAACCATACCTATGATTCTTCTGAAACAGCGGTTTATAGAAGCTTGTCGTTGCCTTAAGACTGTCTACAGGTTTTCATTAGCAGATAAACCACGCCACCACCATGGTTCTTCTGAAACAGCGGTTTATAGAAGCTTGTAATTCTTGTAGTATGACTAATTCAACGACATCAGATGTCCTGGTCTATCGGCTCTTACCTTAATGTTGTCTATGGTTTTTATTAGCAGCCAAACCGCGCATATGATTCTTCTGAAACACCAGTTTATAGAAGCTTGTAATTCTTGTAGTTCTTTCCTCAAGGCATGCTTCCTCCAAGCCATGCTTCCATTTGATAAAACAATTTCCATTCCACGGCATATTCCATGATATCGAAGATTTTTTTTTGCGTCTCAAGTTATTATTCTAATTCAGTTATAACATGTGAAATAAAATTTAAATTTTTTGGAATTTAAAATAAATTTTAAATGTTACACCACTCTCTCTCTCTCTCCCTCTCTCCCTCCCTCCTAAAATTATACAAAAAACAACATTTTTAAAACTCCCAAAAGTAGGCTTGTTTTTATTTATTTCTATTGATTTTGTTTTTCTCCCTCTCTTGCTTCCCTCTTGGTATGCCAGACATTTATTGTTAGCTTTTATATGCCAATGATGAATGCAAAAAAAAAAAGATGAAGGAGGGAAGCGGAGAGCGAGGGACAGATAGAAAGAAAAACACTCAAAGCCATTTGAAATAAATGTCAACTAAAATTGTTACATCGTATTCGACATGATTATAATGACATCCACAGTCAGTTTTAAGTGAGCTGATGATTGATGGAATGACAGACAAAATATTCTGACTTTGAATTCTGACAATTTGAAAAAAAAACCATCAAACATGAAATGAAATGCTAATAAAAGAGAGAGAAAGAGAGAGAGAAAGAGAGAGAGAGAGAGAGAGAGAGAAAGAGAGAGAGAGAGAGAGAGAGAGAGAGAAAAAAAAACTCAAAAGAAGAAACATTTTAAATCCTAAAACATCAGTTTATTTAAGTTAGGTTAAGTAGCGGTAAGAGGTTAAAGCCATTTTATTACTGCTTCGAACTCTGGCCCTTACTTCCAAACGTTTTCATGCCAATCTTATTAACTCTTAAGATTTTTGCTGTAATTTTCATTACTCAAAGAATCAACGTATCAAAGGGTTTTTGGTTATCATCAGGAATAATGTCTTTAATTTACTTTAGTTTACTTAAACTAGGGTTTAGCATTTAAGCTTCCAAGCTTAATTTGTTAGCTTTCATAATCTTTTTAAATTATTTTTCTAACCTTAAAACAAAAGAGTTATTTAAAGTTTTCTAAAAATATCCAGGAATTAATATTAATCATACGCCTACGTAAGGAAAAAATTACAAATTTTTAATATTTTGCTTTGTAAAGTAAATTCAAATGCTAAAAGCTTTTCTAAAGAAACTAAGTTTTAATTTTAAATATCTTTTTAACCTGCCTGAAGGCTTTAGTAATGACCTCCACTTAAAATTCTAAACAGCTTTTGAAAATGTAAAACGATGTTTTCTTATGTAAAAAAATTTTTTTATTACAATCTTCCTCTCTGCCATCTCCTCCAACCATGCACATGACTGGAGTAATTATTTTAATGCCCTTTTTGTTTTGTGTATTTGGACTCTCTCTCTCTCCTCTCCTCCAAGCAATTGTTGAGTCCATTTTCTCGAGTAGTTTGTCATTTAAAGTTTTTTTTTTGTAAGTAAGGCTAGCAGCCAGCAGTAGAAGGCGTTAGTGTTGTGTGGACTGGTTTGTTTTCTTTCTCTTAATGCGCTGTCGTTATGAATAATTAAATTTGTCTTGTTGCTGCCACTGCTGAGAGGAGAATTCTTTTCCTTTTCGAAAAGAATTTTTCTTTTTTTGTTGTCATCGTTCGTTGGCAGGCAGTACTTAGTAGTCTAGAGATAAATGAGCAGGAAAGCAAAACTTAAAAGATTTCAACACAAGTTTTTTCTCGTCTTTTAGTGTCTTTGTTTTTATAAGAAATAATTCAAAAGGATTTCTTGTCTTCAGCTAAAGTAAATAAAGAAAGTGATAGAAAGAAAAAAAAGAACAAAAACGTAAATGGAGGAGGGAAAGAAAAGTAAAAGTTTTCTTTACATTCTTTGAAGGAAAATATTTAAACACAGAAGTTCATTAAAAATGTTTAAAAAAAAGTGAAAAAAATGGCGGAATATTTGAATATTTAAACTTTAAACCTTTTAAACTTTATCCACGTAAGGCTAGAACCCCTGGTGACTCCGCCTCTGAATTGGTTGTAGTAGGTAAGCCTTTTGAGGCATATCTCGATCATTTTTTCATATTTCAGATTGAATTAACGTGTAGACGTAGCTCCACTAAAACTAGGCTTACGGTATCAAATAGCACGGTCCTGATGGTCAATTGATTATCCCAAAAGCATGAAAACTCTCCATCTGAAAGTCTTTAATGCAATAAAACCCCTATTATGTTTCTCATGGCAGCATGTTGTTGAGAATAAATACTGTCCAGTTGATTGTCTTCTCTGACTCCAAAGGTTCTTTAATAAGACGCCTACTATCTTTAAATTAAAAAAAAAAACAAAATTTTTATATGAAGTACTCTACTTACGTTTCACCCGTGGCATCACAACGGGCCGCCATGCGTGCTCAAGTGAGTTTTGTGATATCAGAGCTACTACTACGACCTTGCCTAACCCTACTTACTTGATCGTTTATTATAAACCCTTTTAGTAAGGATTACAACCTAGCCTCTCAGTTTAACGGCAATTCCGAACGACAGATTTTTGTAAAACTTTTCCCGGGCATTTTTATTATGCTCTCAAAGTTTTTGGAACTATTCATCCAGAAATAGAGCTCATAGCTGAAGATGATTTTTTTAATGAAAATTAAGGTTACAACTACACCAGGGTTGAATTAAAGAACACAGGTTTCTGTCTTCAGTCAGGATTACGACCTAGCTTCTCACACCACCTATGTTGTGTGCGTTAATTTTATACATGAGTGGCGGGACCTACAGTTTAAAGTCGACTCCGAATGACAGAAGCTTTGAGAAGCTTTTCATGGCAATTTTTACTCTCAGAGTCTTTGCCAGAAATCTGCTGAGAGGAAGTCGCCGAAGAAATATTTTTCATTTTGATGTCTGACCTGGGATTCGAGCCCGGGCCTTTTGTCTAATAAGCCAACACACTACCCACTAGACCACGGCGACTTCACAGACTGAATTAATAGCATAACATTTAACAGATGCAGCTTTAACAAGATGGCTATGATCAACTGTCGAAGTTAGAAAGTCCCTGGTTGCAAACCCTGAACATTATCCTCTCCAGAATATTAGCACTAATCTGTCTTTAAAATTTGACGAATGTCCCTTTCCTCTTTAAGTTGCTTTTTCCAAGTATGTAGAAACCGTTCACTTAGTAGATTGTGCTTTAAGGATGTCGATCCATAACATTTCTTGAGATATCATCGTAAACTCTTCTATAAGTATGGATAATTCATAGCCCATTTCATTTCCTAAACTTTACAATTATGGGTTAATGATTGAATTGCGCCCCTTGGAGTGTTTGAGAGTTAAAATATGTGCACCGCTTAGGCATTATTTATGTCCTTTCTTTTTTTTGGCTTCGATTAACTGCCAAATACGATTATATTTGGTTAAAATGATATTAAATTCATACAGATTGGATCAAATTTTATAAAGTTATTGCGAATAGAATTAAAATTTCATGTGAAAAAAGAAATAACATTTTTGAAGTACAATTTTTAAAATAATTTTTTTCAAATTTCAAGTTTAATGATCTCCAGCTTAGGATATTTGTATAGTAAGAATCAATAATTTTACAAAAAAATATTGGAAATTTTGTTAGCTTTCAAATGCAATTTAAATTATGTCCTTAGCTATTGTAACAAAAAAGCTGTTAGCAATTTTCCAAACTAACCTCGTAATTAATATTACTCATACGCTAGGGTATAAAAATTTTAACAAAATTTTAAATTTCATAAAGTTTTTGATATTTTTTTTAAATTTTCATTGTGATTAGGAACTTAAAAAATATCTTAATATATGATTATATTTTAAAATTAATAACTAGAATTTTTTGTACACTCTTTAGAATTTTTTTTTTCAAATCTTAACTTTACGTTCCTTCTAACTTTCTTTTGAATTTATTCTCTTAAATAAATTTAAGTTCATTTAATTTTTTTAAATAATTTATTACAGACCAAACAGGATTAGTTTAGTATTTAAAACATTTATTTATCTTACAGATTAAAGTCTTTTTTTGAAATTAAAATAAAATAAAAAAAAAACAAAATCTGCAGATAAAAATTTTAATTTTTCAAAAACTTTCCTAAGGCCATAATCTTTACACAACTTTGTGTTCTTGAAACAATGTCTCTCGATTTTATTTTCTTTTATAATAAAATCCCTTATTTTTCTTTAAAATCATTTAAGCATTACGCATTTTCAAACGTTTACAGATGTTTCTAAAAGAAATTTAATTTTTTTTGTTTTTATTCCATTTTAAATTATTAAAACAAAAAAATCAATAAGTTATTGGCATTTGAGAACAGATAAAAACAAAATGTTTGGCATAATCTTGTACTTTTTTCATTTCACTTCTCTCTTGCTCTTTCTCATCCCCTTCCCCCTCACTTTCTGCCTCTTTCTCTCACTTTATAATTATGAAAACAGTGATGTGAAAGGATTTTATTTTTCAAAAAAACAGAAAAAATTGTTTTTCCCTAGGTCCCTAAGCTTTTAAATTAGGCTTTAAAATCTAAGCCATATATCGAATGAAAGCTATGTTTGTCTACTTTTCAACCGTGTTCAATTTTTTTCTGTAGGTTATACATACCCCAAGTTATTCTCAATTTTCCTTCACAACCCACGAATTAATATTACTCATACGCAATGCAGAACTTTTTTTAAATTTTCATTATTTTGCGAAGTATTTTAAAGAAATTTCCAATTCTAATGACAGTTTTACAAAAACCTAAAGCGTTTTAAAGTGTTAGTAGGTTCGGTTAGTTAGGGTAGCAACCTATCCTGAAAAAGTTCCTACTGGAAACCATCTATTTCGATTGAGAGGATTGAATCAAAAGTTACAGAAAATGAACATCAGTTCAGCTTACAGAATATAGATTGCAGATCATTCTAAAATGATTCGGATTGTCAAGTCATTCTTTAGACAACGATATCAGATTAATCCATAGGTTTAATTATGATTTAATGGAGCTATTCGCTCTAGGCTTATTCAAATTCCAGTGGGCTTAAAGAACGCACTGTTGTACTTGACAACTGTTTTTGGGCCAAACTAATAACAAAATTGAATATGCAGTCCATTAACCTAAAAATCCTGGCCTAATCCAGAGGATTCAGATGAGTCACGTTATCGAGAGAGTCCTTACACAGGAAACTTTCAGTGTTCCTTGACAATTTGTCGAATTGTCTGGTAAGTTTTATTCTCCTGTCAGTTTTTAGTATTAGTCCCACTTACGCATGTCATAGGATCATAGAATCATAGGATCTAAGACAATATTTTAACATGCCTTTAGTTTATCTCGTTAAAAGTAAAGGGTCCGCCAAACAACTTTTTTTATTTGAATGTAAAATCTTTCCGGTTAATAATGGAAAATAATTTCATTTAAATGGCTGTCTCGGCTGGCCATGCAGTAGCCTACACGATCGGTCGAATTTTTAAGCACATTATCGATTGTGCGCAGCTGTATTTCACCAATAACTTTAAAGTGTCAATTGTCTCTGGCTTGTCGGTGTAACACCTATCTTTGACGGCACTCCACAAATAATAGTCCAACGGTGTCAAATTGCAGCTCCGAGGTGGCCAAACGACATCAGCTCTGCGGCTGATAATGCGATCAGAGCGCACGCAAAACATCGAGAGTAGCTTTCGCTGGGTGGCACGTAGCGCCATCCTGTTATAACCAAATGTTGCCAATCTCTTCCGCTTTAATTTTTCTGAAGAAAAATTCGTTCAACATGGCCCGATAACAATCGCTATTGACTGTAACGGCCATTCCATGCTCATTTTCGAAGAAAAATGGCCCAATTATACCTCTGGACCAAAATGCGCACCAAACAAAGACTCATTTTGGATGTGTCGGCTTTTCAATGTATGCGTGCGGATTTTCTGTGCCCCAAATGCGACAATTTTTCTTGTTTACATACCCGCCAAGATCAAAATGAGCTTCATCTGGAAAGATGATTTTTTTTTTGCCAAAATCGGCATCTTGTGTAAATCGATTGTAGGCCCACTTTGCGAAGCGAAAATGCATTGGATGGATATATATTCGTTCAGCGGAAGGATAAAACTAATTATCTGTCAAATCAGAGCTAAGTGTTACCATTCACGCAATAAGCACTATTTAAAAAAAAAAACGTTAGATTGCGGACCCGATAGCTTATCTTTCTTCTCCATTATGGATTGAACTTCCAATTCTTCCGACTCCTCGTGGACAGCACTCTATATCAACTTTCACGATAATGTCATGGAGTTTTTGCTTAATGTGAGTACTTTATTGGCATACAACCTGGATGTAAGCAGTGAATAATCGTATTGAAATGATTTATTGGCACAATTCCCTGCTGCGCAAACTTGTGTCTAGGCATTGAACATATTGATGTTCGTCACAAAGTGTAGTTCCCACGTAATTAAGGTGTCCCAAGAGTTGAAATTATTATTTCTGTGCCTTATTCTGGTATTGCCTAATCGCTTTCTTTTATCTCAACAGGTGATTGTTCTATTGAAACAGGTTCTAGGATAATAGGGTTGCCACAGACTTTTACCTGGAAGCAATATATTCTGGGAATATCCATAGGATATAGTGGCAGTAGTTATTCAACTAGTCGCTCAAGCCAAATAGAAGATATCCAAGTAGTAATACTGCACCTCACCGTGGTCTAGTGGGTAGTGTGTTGGCTTATTAGACAAAAGGCCCGGGTTCGTATCCCAGGTCAGACATCAAAACCAAAAAATATTTCTTCGGCGACTTCCTCTCAGCAGATTTCTGGCAAAGACTCTAAGAGTAAAAATTGCCATGAAAAGCTTCTCAAAAAATCTGTCGTTCGGAGTCGACTTTAAACTGTAGGTCCCGCCTTACATGTATAAAATTAACGCACGCAACATAAGTGGTGTGAGAAGCTAGGTCGTAATCCTGACTGAAGGGTTGTAATGGCCAATTATGTATTGTATGTTTACAAAAATCTAAAGCGTTTTAAAGTGTTAGTAGGTTCGGTTAGTTAAGGTAGCAACCTATCCCGAAGGAGTTCCTACTGGAAACCATCTATTTTGATTGAGAGGGTTGAATCAAAAGTTACAGAAAATGAACATCAGTTCCGCTTACAGAATATAGATTGCAGATCATTCTCAAATGATTCGGATTGTCAAGTCATTCTTTAGTCAACGATATCAGATTAGCCAATCGTTTAGTTATGATTTAATAGCGCTATTCGCACTAGGCCCATTCAAATTCCAATGAACTTTCCAAGAGCCCAATCACCAAAAATTCTGCATTGCGGTCGGTCGTTCGGCTTCAATTCTTACACCAGCTGTGTTTTGAAAGGCTTCAGACCTAAATCCTTCTGCAAAATTTTCCACGTTGTTGAGCAACAGAGGCCCAATTGCTGCGAACGGCGACGAATCGCTGCGATATTTTCTTCAGTTCGCACTCTACGTAAACGTGTTTGTGATTTAATGTTCAACAATGTAACTTTGGTGAGAAATTCAGTTACAATAGCCGGAATAACCGCTTCATTAGTGGGTCGATTAAACTGACCATAAAATGGAAGAAGGGCACGATGAACTTTCTTAACAGGGCACGTATTTTGATACTAAAATTCAATGATTTGCAAGTGTTGTTCATTTGTAAGACGATTCATGATTAAATTATAAACCAAACTGAAGATGTTTGACCGTGAAACAAAACACGAAACGTGCGTGAGCTGTTTAAACCAGTGTTGCTAAAAAAAAATCACCCGTTATTTCTGTGCCTTTATTCAGTATCGCGTAATCACTTTCTTTCATCTTAACAGGTGATTGTTCTATTGAAACAGGTTCTAGAATGATAGGGTTGCCATCGAAACAATATATTCTGAGAATATCTATGGGATGTTGTGTCAATAGTAGTTCAACTAGTGGCCTAAACCAAGAAGTAGAAATTCAAGTAGAAGTAGTCTACGTAATAGTTTTCCAAGCAGTAGTAAGAGCTAGGATTTGAAAGCAACTTCTAATGTCACGAACAATTTAATAACTTTCTGTGGGTCTTTTAAAAGTTTAACCAATTTTTTGTGTGTAATCCAACCACTGTTTTGTTCTACAAAGAAAACAAAATCTTTTTGTGTAGCCTGTCTGAAATCATGTACGGAACAAGAAAAATTTCCATAATATTCTTACGGTCAATTTAGATTTGAACATCTTGTTTCTTATTCTTCTACTCTACTTTTGTTTTGTGTTTGTCAATGACCACATACACATATTATACCCTGCCTGCCTAGAAACCTTTCCACGTACCATCCACTTGAATTGAACTACCAATTTTGTCTGGTTTTCATATCTTTTTCGTTCCTAGTTTTTTTTTTCTTGGCAAGACACTCTTTTAAACATTTAAGGAAGGGGGTTTATGTTGTGTTTGTTAATATTTTTTTTTTTTGGCAAAAGCCAGAAGAGATAACTGCTCTTACATTCTCATCATCATCATCATCATCTGGGTACTGATGATGATGATGATTATTATTGCCAAATAAAAATGGTTCGGTCAATAATATTTTGTTTTTCCATAGGCAATCAAGTGTGAAATGAAATTTACATAAAAATCTGGTACAGGATTTATGGAAAACGTAAAACAACCAAACAAGAAATATGAAAACAATGTCAGGCAGGAAATATTCTCCTCGCCCCAGAATATTGCAAAAATATAAACTTAAAACAAGGATCTAACGAATTGAGATTCAAATTTCGTCTATAAATATTATATGAAAGGCTTGAAAACAATAGAAACAAAGGAAAAACGGCTCAATTGGACAATTTCAATTCCAATTAGAAAATAAATTGTTGTTAACATTTGGAAACAGGAAGCCAATAGACTGGAAATTACCAGAAAAAAAAGGAAAAATAAAAAAATTAGTTTTAAAAAAATGGTAAGATGTTCTTATTTCGTGCCTATTTTTTTGCAATACTAAGGAGTTTAATTCAAACAAGTTTTATAATCCTTTAAAGCTTAAAAGGTTTTTAATAAAACGCCATCATTATTTTGTAAATATCTCAAGCCAATCAGATTTTACAAGCATTTTAAGAAAACTACCTCATAATTAATATTACTCATACGCAGTGTATGGCAAAAATATTTAATTTTAATTGTTTGCCTTTAATTGTCTTAAAAGTTTAAATATTTTGAATATTTCATAAAAATTAAAGTTACTTTAAATGTAATCCCGCTCTAAAAGAGTTGGACAACATCATAACTTTCTCTTAAACTGGCAAAAAGGCATCATTACTGGTGGAACTGCGGAGAGACGTAATATTTCTCTATCTCTATCGGCTAAATTATTCTTAAGGTTCCACATGTGACTCCATATCATTGCACTTAGTTGCACAGCATAATTGAAGGGAATGTTTGTTCTCTAAGGACATTATACAATAGGCCAATTTCGACCTTCGGGCACTGTACATACTTGTCTTAACTGACAAGAACACGTCCTCTAACTTAACCTAAGTTAACCTTGTTCCCATACATAACATACATAATTGGCCATTACAACCCTTCAGTCAGGATTACGACCTAGCTTCTCACACCACTTATGTTGTGTGCGTTAAATTTTATACATGAGTGGCGGGACCTACAGTTTAAAGTCGACTCCGAACGACAGATTTTTGAGAAGCTTTTCATGGCAGTTTTTACTCTCAGAGTCTTTGCTAGAAATCTGCTGAGAGGAAGTCGTCGAAGAAATATTTTTCTTTTTAATGTCTGACCTGGGATTCGAACCCGGGCCTTTTGTCTAATAAGCCAACACACTACGCACTAGACCACGGCGACTTCCCATACTTAGTACTTAGAAAAGTACTTTACAGCTATTTCACTGCCTTAGAGTAACTAAGCACAGCAGATTCAATACAATATTGCTGAGCTCTTAGCTTTCACAGAAAAAACCTAAAGGATCCGCCAAATAACTTTTTTTTTTTGAAAATACTTTAAAAAAAAACAAAAACTACTGAATATTTTCTCAAACTTCTTTTTTTTATTTAAAAGTACAATCCTTTCGGTTAATAATGGAAAACAATTTTATACAAATGGCTGCCTCGACTGGGCATGCAGTACTCTACACGTTCGGCCCAATTTTTAAGCACATTATCGATTATGTGCAGGTGTATTTCACCAATCGCTGTCCTTTAAAGCGTCAATTGTCTCTGGCTTGTCGGCATAACACTTAACTTTGAAGGCACCTCATAAATAATAGCCCAACGGTCTCACATCTCATCTCCGAGGTGGCGAAATGAAATCAGCTCTGCGGCTGATAATGCGATCTTCAAAAATAGGGCGCACGCAAAAAATCGAGTGTAGCTCCAGCTGCGTGGCATGTAGCGCCGTCCTGTTGAAACCTCCTCTTTAATTTTTGTGAACAAAAATTCGTTCAACATGGTCCGAAAACGATCGCCATTGACTGTAACGGCCACTCCATGTTCATTTTCGAAGAAAAATGGCCCAATTATGCCTCTGGACCAAAATCAGCACCAAACAGTGACTCGTTTTGGGTGCGTCTGGTTTTCTGTAAACTTAGCCTCTAGGTCGTAGTGGTAGCTCTGATATCACAAAGCTCACTTGAGCACGCATGGCGGCCCGTTGTGATGCCACGGGTGAAACGCAGTCCCTGTACTAACCAAGTTCCGCCAAATCAGGGAAAGGAAGAAGTTGATCAGCGCAAGGGCTGCACAACAAAAGCACCACTACCCCGTACTGGAAAACCAGCCAGAAAATTTGATAAACGAAGCTATATCCTTGATATCAATAGATGACAAGGAATGGGGAGCCAAATAACCTATATCTACACTTAGCAAGGGACGGGCACTGGCAAAGAAAGTGAATAACGCTCTCCTCTTCCTCAGTGGACCTGCATCCACGGCAGAAGTCGTTAAAAGGGAGCCTCATTCTCTCGGCGTGCCTACCCATGATGCAATGACCCGTAAGCACGGCCACTACAGTCGAGATGACATCACGACCGAGACCAAGTAATCGGTTGGTACGCCTTCCATCCATTCTGGGCCAGGTAAGTCTAACGGTGGAGCAGAACTCCTCATTGACCCAGGATAGGTTGGCGTCCCGAAGGAACCTCCGAGCAATGGTCAACTTGACCGAGGCAAGTGGCATACCCATCTCAACAGAAGAGGATTCCGGAAGAAGCGCACCAGCTCTGGCGAGCTCGTCGGCCCTATAGTATCGCGGAATATCACTGTGCCCGGGGACCCACACCAGAGAGACACCGGTGAAGCGCCCCGAGACTAGATCGAGACAGCGGCGACATTCCCTAACGATCCTAGAGTTGATAACGAAACCTGGCAGAGATTTTATCGCAGCCTGACTGTTCGAAAAGATCGAGATGCGACTGGAAGGAGCATCGTTAACGAGGATCCATTGAGCGGCCCAGTAAATTGCCATCACCTCCGCCTGAAACACACTGCAGTAGTCTGGCAGACAGAGAGAAATATTCAGGTCCAGTTTCCTAGAATAGACACCACTTCCAACCCCAACCTCGAGTTTAGAGCCGTGAGTATATATATCCAGGACATCCGGGGGGACGATCGTATCAGGATTCCAGTCATCCCTACTTAGCCTCTAGAATACTCCAATCTATCACTAACAAGTTTCGTTAATTTAATGCGTACTTACAAGGCTGTTTTAAAACATTTTAAAACAGAGTTTAGATATCCGGTAAATTTAAATTCTGATTTTAAATATTTTTAAGGATCTTCCTTAAAAAATTTCTTTTTTTATACAAATTTTCTTTAAAGATTTTTCCTACTACTTTGTGGATTTCACCATGTGCTGTGCCTTTCGTTTCCTTTGCTAAATAAACTTGTTCATTTCACTTGTAATTCCATTTTCCTCTCTTATTTTTTTTTGTTTTTTGTTTTTCATACACAAAGCATTACGTCTGTTTATTTATTTATTTTTGCAGAGCTTTTCACACATCAACAATAAAATATCCTTGAATTTAAGGATCTTTATTACAACGAAGAAAGAGGAAAAACAACCAGAGAAAAGTCATCTTCATTTGCATATTATGACCAATAAAAGTCAGCAAAAAATTTAAAGAGAGAGAGAGAGAGAGAGAGAAAAAGGAAAAGAAAAAAAACCAGAGAACATTAATAAAATATATGAGCAGGGCAGAAAAATAGAAATTATTTTTACTTTCAAAACTTTTATTTTCTATTTAAATTTAAGTTTCAGAGTGAGAAGACATGTTTTAAAATTAAATTGTAACGAAATTTAAAATCTTGTCAACTTCGAGATTAAATAAAATGAATTGCGACAATGTATTGTGAAGACAACGTGGTACCTGTTGAGATATTTGATATCCAAATAAAAGTGGAAAGTAAAATTTTCCTTTTATAAAACCAAAAAGGCAGTCATTTTCTTTTAATGACTAATTTTCCAACAATCCATTTAATACTATGTTCAGACAGGCACATTTATTGCGTAAATCACAATAAACGCCATTATTGAGATCAATATTTCATAAAAAATTTCTATTAATTATTGCTCAATAAATATGCAAATTGTTAAAATATTGAGATTAATATTTCATATAAAATTTCAATTCCTTAATTATTGCTCAATAAATATGCAAATTGTTACAATATTGAGATTAATATTTCATATAAAATTTCAATTAATTATTGCTCAATAAATATGCAAATTGTTATAATATTGAGATCAATATTTCATATAAAATTTCAATTCGTTAATTATTGCTCAATAAATATGCAAATTGTTATAATATTGAGATCAATATTTCATATAAAATTTCAATTAATTATTGCTCAATAAATATGCAAATTGTTATAATATTGAGATCAATATTTCATAAAAAATTTCTATTAATTATTGCTCAATAAATATGCAAATTGTTAAAATATTGAGATTAATATTTCATATAAAATTTCTATTAATTATTTCTCAATAAATATGCAAATTGTTAAAATATTGAGATCAATATTTCATATAAAATTTCAATTAATTATTGCTCAATAAATATGCAAATTGTTATAATATTGAGATCAATATTTCATATAAAATTTCAATTAATTATTGCTCAATAAATATGCAAATTGTTATAATATTGAGAAAAATTCTAAATACAGCACTGTCATAAGTACGTTCAGTGAGCATATTACAATTTTCTGACAGCTCAAATGTCAACAACAAAACAGAAAATGACGATCTTTCTTTTCTACAAACTTTTCAGAATTGCCAAAATTTTTATTCCCCATCCTTCCGAGAAAAGCCACTTTGGAATCAGAAGTTGCTCCTACTAACCGCAACAGCTTGGCGTTCCTATTATACTCTAGTAAGACCTTTTCCAACGTTAAGTTGTGTTCCATTTTTTCACAAACTTTTTTTTGAACTAATTTTCGCGGCTAAAAAAAAAAATATTGCGTATATTATGTGTCTGAACACATAAAATATTGTATACAAATAAACGAATATTAACTCAATAATATTGCCTGTCTGAACATAGTATAAGTCAGTAACGACACAAACCATTCCTCATATTTCTTTCCGATGGCAAATTCATTCTCTAACTGGGATTTTAAACAGGTAATAACGAAATGATCGGAAAACATGATCAGGGGCCGAGCCTTTACCTCTAATATACAGATTTTAAGGTTGTGGGATAGGGTTCTCTACCTAGCTCTGAATGTTCTCTTCAATTTTGTGTTGTGTTTTGTGTTAAGGATCTCAACTGCAAATGAGGCTATTGTCCTTACTTTCTCTCTTAGTTTGTTAATACAAGCCTTCAATCAGAATTACCACCTAGCATTCCACATCACCTATGATGTCTGTGGGATAGGGTTCTCTATGAGGCTCCACTGTATGTTCTCTTCAATTCTGTGTAACAAGTTTGTGAATACAATTCTATTTAAAATTAATTGCCATGGGTACAGAGGATCTCAACTGCAAATGAGGTTATTGTCCTTACTTTCTCTCTTAGTTTGTTAATACAAGCCTTCAGTCAGGATAACCACCTAGCATTTCACATAACCTATGATATTTGTAGGATAGAGTTCTCAATGAAGCGCCGCTACTTTATTTCTTAGTTTGTTAATACAACCCTTCAGCCAGGACTACCACCTAGTATTTCACATCACCTAAGATGTTAATTTCATTTGTTGACTGCCAACTACGAGATATCTCGTTGATTGCGTTTCCTTTTGGATGCCAATTAGGAGTTATCTCGTACTTACTAAACCTAAACTCAATTAAGTGATCATTTTTGGCTAGTTTTCCGCTGAAAATTGTCGTGGCAGTCATCGTTTACAGATTTCGATTACAGATTTTTGGGAAACTTTTCTTGACAATTTCATTTACTCTCAGAGCTTTTTCCAGAAGTTTGTTGAGCGCAAATTGCCGAAAAAATATGGCAAATAGATGGTTAAGTCCGGCTGATTCAATGCCCTCGATTCTCGTCTAATAAGACAACTGACGACGACAACGGTGCGGCTTCAAGGGCAATCTAACCTAACCTAACTTAATTTTCGATAGTACAAAAGTACTTATTTTAACCCTTATTCCTTATTTAGAAGACTTATGAAATCCTTGAATTATTTCATTTGAATCTAGTAGTTTTAAAGGTTTTCTTTTTACCTTTCATTACTTACAAATTAACTGTAAATGAAGCCTGTTTTTAGCCTATTAGCTGGCTATTGTTAAAGTTAATGCTTGAACCCTCTCAGACCTCTTACAAATAAGCACTCACTTACTCCCGCAGTTATTTATTGTCAATAAATTTTTCTGGCCAAAGTAACTCGAATAAATCCATTTTCACTTTCTTATCTTTTTTTCTGCTATCTCCCTCTCTCCCTCTGTCTCTCTCTCTCTCTCTCTCTCTGTCTCTCTTTCTCTCTCCCTCTGTCTCTCTCTCTCTCTCTTTGGTTTTGATGACCTCATAACTTTGGTTTTTTGTCTGCGGTTTCCGTAAATTGTATTTGTGTTGTAACCCTTCATTTCTGCTCTTATTTTGGAAGTCCAACTCTGTTGGTTAAAGTTTTGAAAACTTTGTTGGATAATGGTAATCAAGTTTTCCTTGTTTGTATTAAGAAGAAAAGGACTTTTCTTCCTTTGAATAGGAAAACAAAAATTAGATAAAAAAATAAAGGGAACGTAAGAGAGAGAGAGAGAGAGAGAGAGAAAGTGAAAAAACGAAGTGTATGTAGTTGACTTTTAGGAGCTGCTGCTTAAATAAAGTTTTCCAAACTGCTTAAATAATGTGAAAGTGAAGAACTCTTATAAAGGCAACAATAAAAGGATAAAATAGAACGGAAAAGGATTGTAAATAATTTTTCTAAATACACTTCAAATGTATTCAAAAGTTAAGGACTCCGTCCTGTGAATAGTTTTCTTTTTTATTTCGTTTTTTTCCCTTTCCTCTTTACATTTTGGTGTTTAGAAATGAAGTTAGAAAAAGCCATTGAAATATGAAAATAAGGGGTCAGCTTTTCTTAAGGAAAAAGGACTTTGTCTTATACGTGAAGTGAGAGAAAGTTTTATCAGCTGATTTTTGCATTTCCTCTTATTCTTATTCTCTTATCAAAATGTCTTCGCTTGCGTTAAAGGATTTGCGGTTAAAAAATTAAAAGTGAAAAGGAGTATCTTATGCCGCTTCAAACAAGTATCCTTAAAGGGTGTACAAGCAGAATTTTACTTTGCACAGATTCAAGTGACTTATGATGCCATGTTCGTGTATAAAAATTGCTATTTCCGTGGTAGGTTTGATTAGCTGAATTAGCCATGCTTATCTGTTTCCCTTTCAATGATTTTAGGCACCCCTAATTAGCCTCATATGGCTTCAACGATTTTAGACAATCTTGGATGCTGTATGAATTTCACCTCGCTGAACGAATATCCATCCATCCAATGCGTTTTCTCTTCGTTAAGTGTGGGCCTGCGATCGAGATACAGAAGATGCCGATTTTGGCAAAAAAAATCCTATTTTCAGATGAAGTTCATTTTGATCTTGGCGGGTATGTAAGCAAGCAAAATTGTCGCATTTGAGGCGCAGAAAACCCGCACGCATACATTGAAAATCCGACACACCTAAAACGAGTCATTGTTTGGTGCAGATTTTGGTCTAGAGGCATAATTAGGCCATTTTTCTTCGAAAATGAGCAAGGAGGGGCCGTTACAGTCAATGGCGATCGTTATCGGGCCATGTTGAACGAATTTTTGTTCACAAAAATTAATAAGGAGGATATTAGCAATATTTGATGTCAAGAGGACAGTGCTACGTGCCACACAGCCGAAGCTACACTCGATATTTTGCGTGCTCCCTATTTCTGAAGATCGCATTATTAACCGTAGAGCTAATTTCGTTTGGCCACCTCGGAATTGCGATTTGACACCGTTGGACTATTATTTGTGAGGAGCCGTCAAAGATAAGTGTTACGCCAACAAGTTAGAGACATTTGATACTTAAAGTCATTGGTGAAATACAGCTGCACATAATCGATAATGTGCTTAAAAATTGGACCGATCGCGTAGACTACTGCATGGCCAGCCGAGGCAGTCATTTGAATAGATTATTTTCCTTTATTAACTGGAGAATGGATAGTACTTTCAAATAAAAAAATATTCAGTAGTATTCTATGGCCCTTTGTTAAGACCTTATCTGTTCGTTGACGAAATCTAGGGATATTCACTGACGATCTTCCATAAATTCATTCTAGCATGCCTTGTGTGGGAGACATTATACCCAATGAAGGGAGTTCTAATCCCTTCAAATGTCATCTTAATAAATTGCCTAGGCAATGCGAACATCATACTTATATAATACATAATTGGCCATTACAACCCTTCAGTCAGGATTACGACCTAGCTTCTCATACCACTTATGTGTTGGGTGTGTTAATTTTATCCATGAGTGGCGGGACCTACAGTTTAAAGTCGACTCCGAACGACAGATTTTTGAGAAGCAATTTTCATGGCAATTTTTACTCTCAGAGTCTTTACCAGAAATCTGCTGAGAGGCAGTCGCCGAAGAATTATTTTTCGTTTTGATGTCTGACCTGGGATACGAACCCGGGCCTTTTGTCTAATAAGCCAACACACTACCCACTAGACCACGGCGACTTCTATGCGAACATCTCTTTACCTTATACCGGGTATCCTCGAATTTCAAACCCATCCTCACGGAGTTCCATTACGCGGATGTTGAACAAGAATGTCTATAAGAAGATCTGCAACTACGTTAATGTGAGTATTTAGGGGCCATCAATTTTCCTTAGCTGATTGCTTACAGAGGAGCAACATTTCCATTTACTTGTAGTCCCAGATTAAATAGTTCGGCCTCCCGAAGAATCTCCATTCTTGAATTTCTGGACAATCATTATTAGTTTAGAAAGCTGCAGCGTTGATGAATCCAGTCTTCTAACGACTAATGACCTAGGATGGCATAATTCAGCTTCTAGGATCGATCTTTAACGGTACATTCTTGAAAAGTTAAAGAGTTTGTGTATGTCTTAAGGGGTTTGTGCGGTAATTGAATACAACCTAGGACAAGTTTCTTTAGATTTCTAAGAAATTCTCAAAGATTTAACAACAAGTACCCTTGAAAACTAAAGAAAATATTTTCTTCTTTGGCTTAGAACAAAATAAACTCAAGAAAAGAAAATAAATTTTCCAAAAACAAAAATGTTTTCGTTTTTTTATTTTCAACTTGAAAATGATTTTCTTGATGATACTCGTATCTTTACAGTTTTCCTTTTCTAAGACATGCATACACTGCTGGAAAATATTTACGGCACACTTAGTAGCAACAATTTGGCACTTTTCTTATAAGAAAACGAAAGAAAAAGGAAGAGAGAGAAGAGGGAGAAGAGAGAAAGAGAAAAAACGAAATGAAAGCAATTTGTTTCAATAAAAGTCAAATAATAAAAAAGAGAAAATTGAAGAAAACATAGAAGAAAATTTGTGTTGAAGTGTAGACAGACAGATAGACAGAGAGAGAGAGAGATAAAAAAATAAAATTGAAATCATTAAATAAGACTAGGAACTGCCAATAATAATAAAAATTTAAAAAAAAATAAATTACAAAATAATCTCTGACGTGAAATTTTGTAAATTTAAATTAAAATTTTAATTTAAAATTCAAAATAAACTTTTATTTACAGCACGAAACTTTAAATTTCATTTCCTTTCTTCCTCCAACTGTCTTGTACTACTGGGTTTTACTGTTTCCGTAAATTGTAAAAAATTTTTCCCCAAAATTTCTTTCAATTAAAATTTATTTCTTCCAAGTATTTAAACAAACAAAAAATTTTTTTTTCCGTTTTTTATAAATTTTATTAAAAGGATTTTTTCTCGATTATAAAATTTATTTTTTTATAAATATTTTTTGTTTCTCTTTCTGTGAAAATTAGAAAGATTAAAACAATAAAGCCTTTTAAGCAGAATTATGTCTGCTCAATAATTCTTAAAAGAGATTTTAATTGCAAATTTTTTTTTTAAATTTAATTTAATAAAAAAAAGATTTTTAAGAGAATAATAAATTGAAATTAAAAATTTTATTTTTAACAAATCAAATAATTTAATCAACACGCACTGTTGTATCCCGATATATAATCAAAGAACTCTATAGCCCTTAAGCAACATTGATTTAAAAGTCAAGCTCTCTTAGTCCTCTTAGTTTTCCTCTTATATCTCCACGTCCTAAACCGTGGAAATACGATTCTAAACGATACACGATCTGCAGAAAAAAAATGGAAGAAACGAAGTTATAAGACTAACGACAAGCAAAGGTTGACTATCGAATACGGACTTCTATTACCTCTATTGGATTACAGCCTGATTATGGATGAACGTTTGGTGAAAACGTCAAACATCTCCAACTAATTGCTCCTCTTCAGGAGATTTCTTTTAAAAACTCTGAAAGTAAATAAATTGCTATGAAAAGTTTCTCAAAAATTGAGCAGATATAAGCAACATGTTGTGTGCATAATGTTGCCAGCAACATGGTTTTAAACAATTATTTTTTAAGTTGCTTTTCCAGATTAAGGACTACAGATCGATGATCAAAGTTTCGCTGATATCTCGCACAAGTTAGGTTAGATTAGGTCGGAGTGGTAGCTATGATATAACAAAGCTCACTCGAGCACTCATTGCGACCCATTGTGATGCCACGGGTGAACACAGTCCCTGTACTGACCAAGTTCCACCTAAATCAGGGAAAGGGCAAGGACTGCACAACAAAAACACAACTACCCCGCACTGGAAAACCAGCCAGAAAGTTTGATGAACGCACAAACTTTGTTTAATTTTGAAGATAGTAAGCGGTTTAACAAACATCCTATGAGAGATGAAATGTTGCATTAACATGTTGATAAACAGTCATGTCCTTTAATGACATTTTTTTCATGAAATTCATTAACGATTTTGGAATATAAAACCAACATGTTTCCAATATTATGTTGCAATGCACTCTTGATATTATTTTTCCATATTTTGGACATTTTTTAATGGAATTTATTAATTTCGTGCTTTTGAAATATAAAAAAACATGTTGCCAAAACAATGTTGCCAGTGACATGTTGATAAACCGTCATGGACGTGTTCTTCCATGAGACTTTTTTATGAAATTTATTAATGATTTTGGAATATAAAACCAACATGTTGCCAGTGACATGTCGCTATGCACTCTTGATATTATTTTTTCCATATTTTTGACATTTTTTTAAATAGAATTTATTAATTTCGTGCTTTTGAAATATAAAAACAACATGTTGCCAATAAAATGTTGCCAGTGACATGTTGATAAGCAATGCATGCACGTGTTCTTCCATGGGACTTTTTTTATGAAATTTATTAATGATTTTGGAATATAAGACCAACATGTTGCCAGTGACATGTCGCTATGCACTCTTGATATTATTTTTTCCATATTTTTTATTACATTTTTTAAATGAATTTATTAATTTCTGCTTTTTGAAATATAAATACAACATGTTGCCGATATAATGTTGCCAGTGACATGTTGATAAACCGTCATGGACGTATTCTTCCATGATACTTTTTTATGAAATTTATTAATGATTTTGGAATATAAGACCAACATGTTGCCAGTGACATGTCGCTATGCACTCTTGGTATTATTTTTTCCATATTTTTACATTTTTTTAAACGGAATTTATTAATTTCGTGCTTTCAAAATATCCCATTAAAATATTGCCAGTGACATGTTCATAAACACTCATGGACTTGTCCTTCCATGAGACTTTTTTTTAATGAAATTTATTAACGATTTTGGAATATAAAACCAACATGTTTCCAATATTATGTTGCAATGCAGTCTTGATATTATTTGTTCCATATTTTTGACATTTTTTAAATGGAATTTATTAATTTCGTGCTTTTGAAATATAAAAACAACAGGTTGCCAATACAATGTTGCCAGTAACATGTTGATAAACAATCATGGACGTGTTCTTCCATGAGACTTTTTTATGAAATTTATTAATGATTTTGGAATATAAAACCAACATGTTGCCAGTGACATGTTGCTATACACTCTTGATATTATTTTTCCATATTTTGGACATTTTTTAATGGAATTTATTAATTTCGTGCTTTTGAAATATAAAAACAACATGTTGCCAAAACATGTTGCCGATATAATATTGCCAGCGACATGTTGATAAGCAGCCATGGACGTGTTCTTCCATGAGACCTTTTTATGAAATTTATAAATGATTTTGGAATATAAGACCAACATGTTGCCAGTGACATGTTGCTATGCACTCTTGGTATTATTTTTTCCATATTTTTGACATTTTTTTAAATGGAATTTATTAATTTCGTGCTTTTGAAATATAAAAACAACATGTTGCCGATATAATGTTGCCAGTGACATGTTGATAAACACTCATGGACGTGTTCTTCCATGAGACTTTTTTATGAAATTTATTAATGATTTTGGAATATAAGACCAACATGTTGCCAGTGACATGTCGCTATGCACTCTTGATATTATTTTTTCATTATATTTTTATTAATTTCGTGCTTTTGAAATATAAAAACAACATGTTGCCAACAAAATGTTGCCAGTAACATGTTGCTGCGTTATTTGTTAGCTTATTATGTTTGGTAATTTAAGATTTCCTTATTAAATTATTATATTTTATGCCATGTTCACACTTTTTTTTTCTTACTTTCCTTTACGAGTTTCTCTACATTTCATGGCATGTTGGTTGGATCGTATTTTATTTTGTTGCTGACTAGTGGTTGCTGTTTTTGCAATCTAAAACGGCTCCATAGGTTTCTGGGATATTTTTTCTTTCTTTTTCTTTCTTTTTTTTTGGTGAGATTTTATTTCTTTCCGTTTTTACACTCACTTACACTAGATTTAATTACTTTTCTTGTTTAGGCCAAGATATTGTGGTTAGGGTTGTTGGATTGTTGCCTCTGGTGGTGCAGTGCCGGTGTCGGTGCCGTTAGTACTGTTTCAGCTGCATTTGGTGCTGTGGTGGCTGTTGCTTTTAACACTTTGTTTTTTTCTTTTTCTTTTCGTCCTTTTTTGCTTTGCTTCTAGGCGGTTGGTGGTATTTGTTGCTTGTAGATGTTGCGGCCTGTTTTAAAATTTCCGTGCCATTGCAAGCAAGTCTTATAGAAAGTAGTGTACTAGACTAAGGGAGTTTTTTGGCGTAGAGGATTTTTGGTTTGAATGTTTACTTGTTACACAGTACAAAATGCTTTCAAAAATGTGCTTTAAATAGTACGGAAACCATTAAAAATTAAGTTTAATTTGTTGTAAAATTTCTTTTTCTGTGTTTCTGATACTGATTCTAATTTTATTTTTATCTATTGGCCTGTCAATGACCTGTCTGTCTGTCTGTCTGTCTGCAAGTATTTCATGGCATTTCCGTGTTAATCTATTTTGTCGTTGTTGCTGTCTTGTCTATCCTTAAGCCATAAACATTTTATTGTCCTGATTTATTATTATTATTGTGTTCCTTTTTTCTCCTAGCTTCATTGTTGTGTTGATATTTATTGATTAAACTTTTCTTTGGTTTTCTCTATATCTACGTACGTACGTACCCATGCATTTATTTGCCAATGGAAGTCAGTCAAGTCAAATGAAATGCAAGAAAATAAAATGAAAATCAACGATAATACAGTTCATTACATGAAGACAACACCATAAATATTAAATCCCATAAAATAAAAATTGCACACCAAAAAAATGAAACAAAAATAAAGAAATCAACAAATAAAGGCATTAAAAATATGCAAAAGGAAAAAAAATGTTGAAGGAATAACGAAATACCTGCAGTTGCAGTAAGCTCAGCGATATACCAGCGTAGAGAGTTGAAAGGAAAATAAAAACGTAAAAACGTTGGTAATAAATTGAGGTTAGCATGTTAAGGGTAAATAAAGTTATTTAACACTATTTCTATGGCAATAAATATTATATAAAGTGAAGATAGTAAACCATTGCATATATTAACGCAATAAAATATTTGAAAAACTCTAAAAAAAGAAGTTAAAAGATTTTCTTCAATTTCAAAACCAATTTTTACATTTGATTTTAATGCAAAATCATGAAAATTAAATCCTCAAAATACAATTTTGTATGCCCATAATCTTAAAACATAATTATGAATAGTTTCCCCTACTAATTTATCCAATAAAACTTTAAATTTTTTAGAAAATCCCTACTCCAATGCATTTACATTGGTTCTAGAAGAAAATTTAAATTAAAAAAACAACAATAACAATCTAGAAGTTGTCAAACCAAAAGTAAATGAAGTCTAGAGCGGAACAATACGATCTTTTGTATGCCCATAATCTTAAAACAAAATTGTGAATAGTTTCCCCTACTAATTTATCCAAGAAAACTTTAAATTTTTTAGAAAATCCCTATTCCAATGCATTTACATTGGTTCCAGAAGAAAATTTACAATAACAATCTAGAAGTTGTCAAACCAAAGGTAAATGAAGTCTAGAGCGAAACTATACGATCTTTTGTATGCCCACAGTCTTAAAACATAAATATGAATAGTTTCCCCTACTGATTTATCCAATAAAACTTTAACATTGGTTCCAGAAGAAAATTTACAATAACAAAACAACAATAACAATCTAGAAGTTGTCAAACCAAAGGTAAATGAAGTCTAGAGCGGAACAATACGATCTTTTGTATGCTCACAATCTTAAAACAAAATTATGAATAGTTTCCCCTACTAATTTATCCAATAAAACTTTAAATTTTTTAGAAAATCCCTACTCCAACGCACTAAAATTAGTTCAAAAATAAAATTTACAATAACAGAGCAACAATAACAATTTAGAAGTTGTCAAACCAAAGGTAAATGAAGTCTAGAGTGAAACTATACGATCTTTTGTATGCCCACAATCTTAAAACATAAATATGAATAGTTTCCCAAACTGATTTATCCAATAAAACTTTAAATTTTGTAGAAAATCCCTACTCCAATGCATTAACATTGGTTCCAGAATAAAATTTACAATAACAAAACAACAATAATAATCTAGAAGTTGTCAAACCAAAGGTAAATGAAGTCTAAAGCGAAACTATACGATCTTTTGTATGAATGAATAATTTCTCCTGCTCATTTATCCAATAAAACTTTAAATTTTGTAGAAAATGCCTACTCCAATGCATAAACAATGGTTCTAGATGAAAATTTGCAATAACATTCTAGAAGTTGTCAAACCAAAGGTAAATGAAGTCTAGAGTGAAACCATACGATCTTTTGTATGCCCATAATCTTAAAACATAATTATGAATAGTTTCCCCTACTAATTTATTCAAGAAAACTTTAAATTTTGTAGAAAATCCCTACTCCAATGCATTAAAATTGGTTCTAGAAGAAAATTTACAATAACAAAACAACAATAACGTTCTAGAAGTTGTCAAACCAAAGGTAAATGAAGTCTAGAGCGAAAGATCTCATTTCCAGTCGATATAAGCAGTGTTGTATTATTATTATGGGACTAATGAGATGTCATAGTACTGTGACCATACAATCTATTGCACTTTTGGGGTGTCCCTATCATTTCCCCTCCAATTGCCTATTGCCCTAACAAGCTTTACGATGTTTTTTATATACACTCAGGTGTTTCTCCCTGGGATGCATTAATAGCTCACGGGTTCCATTTATATCACAGAACACAATTCCACAATTACCTATAATAGTTACCTACCAACCAACCTCCATGTGTCTTTACTATACCACTCATGCATGCTTGTTCTTCGTTTTCCTACCACCAAAACCAAAAACACATACTTCTACATTACATACTCCCTCGCTTTCCTTCAAACCTTTAAAAAAACAAAAACAAATTGTTGTTGTTGTTTCTACAAATCATTCAAAACAACAAGAAACTCATGCTTGTTCTTTGCTATTTACCTACCACAAAAATAAAAACAACTGCAAGCAGAAATACTTCTGCATAACATACTCCTTCGCTTTCCATCAACCCATGAAACAAAAACAAATTGTTGTTGTTGCTTTTTCTATACATCATTCAAAACAAAATCCACAACTAAAACAATATTCTTCGCGAATAAAACCAAACCACTCGTATTTGTTCTTCATTACGCCGTGGTCTAGTGGGTAGTGTGTTGGCTTATTAGACAAAAGGCCCGGGTTCGAATCCCAGGTCCAGATATCAAAACGACAAAATATTTCTTCGGCGACTTCCTCTCAGCAGATTTCTGGCAAAGACTCTGAGAGTAAAAATTGCCATGAAAAGCTTCTCAAAAATCTGTCGTTCGGAGCCGACTTTAAACTGTAGGTCCCGCCGCTCATGTATAAAATTAACGCACACAACATAAGTGGTGTGAGAAGCTAGGTCGTAATCCTGACTGAAGGGTTCTAATGGCCAATTATGTATGTATGTATGTATGTACGAAGATTTAACATTTCTTTACAATTTCCAAAATGTAAACAATTTCAGTTCTCTCACTCTTTGTTTTGCTTATGCTCTTGCTTATGTTCCCTATTCAACTATTCAAAGAGATCAAAATGAAAGCAATACCCACTTTAAATTTAATTTATTTGTAAGGAATATCACCATTATCATCTTTTCGATTATAATAATGAAGTTAATAAGATTTATTATTGTTGTTGTTATTATTGACTACATAAATACAACTGTCATTTGATAAAAAAAACGACAAGTTATTAATTATCAGTGTTGATCTGTGAATTTCAACACAGTATTCCTTTGATGGTCTCTGCTTTTATTCTTTGTCTCTCTCTCTCTCTCACTCACTCATTTTTTAGTGGTGAAGCAAAGACAGTAAATAGAACTTGTTATTGCTCTGTTCAGTAGAGCAAGTTGATTGGAGTTTATATTGTGTTATTGTTTTATTTTGTGCTGTGATTGAGTAAGTGTTAGTTAAGCAAATACCTAATAGCAAAGACACATTGGTTTCAATTAGAATTGTTATTGTTGGTTCATTTATTTGCGACAACAGAAGGAGAATTTTGTTTTGTTGTTTCGCGGGTGTTATGTGATAAAGAGATTCTCTTTGAGATTACAAACAGAAACAAAGACAAGGCACACAAAGGGTTTTTATGGTGAATTAGAATTCCCTTCTGTTTAGTATGAAATCTGATTTACAAGTGCGTGTACGTTTTTTGATTAGTTAAAGTGTTTTTCTATTTTTGCTAGTGGTGTGAATATGGTGTGTTTTTTTTTTGGTAATTAATTGTGTTTTGTGTGTAATATTATAACGGGAAAAGCTATTGAAAATAATTAAAAAGTGTTTAAAAAGCCGAAATATTTGTTTTCCAAATTATATAAAAGCTATTGAAAATAATAAAAAAGTTTTACAAATAATATATGGCAAGTGGAAGCAGTTCTATTCCATGAAATATTTTATTTATAAGGTAATTGATTGCTTTTTTTCTTAAATAAAAACTTTTTTTTTAAATAAAAGCCTTGTCGCTTTATTTCCAATTATTTTAATTATTTTCTATTTAAAATAAATAGCATTTTTCGTAATTTGCAATAGTTTTTCTTTATAAAAAAAAAAGATCTTTCTAGACACCTTCCTTTTTTCTTCTTGTTGTTGTTATTGCATTACGCGATGACATCATTCAATTTCTTGTGTTTGCAAAATTTCTTTTATGCATGTGTAGGTAACAAAGTTACGAATATATTTCGGCCGGCGGTAAAAATAAAAGAATGTGAATGAAAAAGAAGTTAATTGCCTATTTCTTTTAGACGAATGGTGGGGGGTTTTACACATTCATCTGTTGCATTAAAAAGCAAACAAAATTGAGTGTTTTTTGATTTTTGTGTTTTCAACTCAAAATTGTGTGCTTTTGTTTTAGTTTTCCTCTCATTGTTTGATGTTTTTGTTGCGTTTTCGTAACAAATAGACGTAAAATCAAAGAAAATGTTTGTGATGCTTTTTTAAGACAGGCTGTTTTACTTGCTTGTCTGTTTATATGGGAAACTCTACCAAAATTGAACGTTTTTGTTCGTGTTTTCCATGCAAACAGGCAGTCAAATGAAATAGCCTGTGTTAATTGTAAGGAATATCGTCATCATCTTCTTTCAACAAAATGTTTTCTATTATAATAATGAAGTATTGACTACATAAATACAATTGTTATTTATCAAAAACAACTTCGTAATTATCTGTGTTGATAGTAATTATGTTTTGTTACGAATTTCAACACAGTATTCCTTTGATGGTCTCTGCTTTCCTTCTTTGCCTCTCTCTTTCTCATTTTTTTAGTGGTCAAGCAAAGGCAGTAAATAGAACTTTTTATTGCTCTGTTCAGTAAAGCAATAGATTAGAGTCTACGCTGTGTTATTGTTTTACTCTGTGCTGTTATAGCAAATAGCGAAGACACATTGGTTTCAATTAGAATTGTTATTGTTGGTTGATTTATTTGCGACAATAGAAGGAGAATTTTGTTTTGTTGTTTCGCGGGTGTTATGTGATAAAGAGATTCTCTTTGAGATTACAAACAGAAACAAAGACAAGGCACACAAAGGGTTTTTATGGTGAATTAGAATTCCCTTCTGTTTAGTATGAAATCTGATTTACAAGTGCGTGTACGTTTTTTGATTAGTTAAAGTGTTTTTCTATTTTTGCTAGTGGTGTGAATATGGTGTGTTTTTTTTTTGGTAATTAATTGTGTTTTGTGTGTAATATTATAACGGGAAAAGCTATTGAAAATAATTAAAAAGTGTTTAAAAGCCGAAATATTTGTTTTGCAAATTTTATGTGGCAAGTGAAAGCAGTTCTATTCGATAAAATATTTTATTTATAAGGTAATTGATTGCTTTTTTTTCTTAAATAAAAACCTTTTTCTTAAATAAAAGCCTTGTCGCTTTATTTCCAATTATTTTAATTACTTTTTATATAAAATAAATACCATTTTTCGTAATTTGCAATAGTTTTTCTTTATAAAAGAAAAAGATCTTTCTAGACGCCTTCCTTTTTTCTTGTTGTTGTTGTTATTGCATTACGCGATGACATCATCCAATTTCTTGTGTGTGCCGTATTTCTTAGTGTGTGTAGGTAACGTACGTACACCAAAGTTACGAATATTTTTCGGCCGGCGGTAAAAATAAAAGAATGTGAAAGTAAAAGAAGTTAATTGCCTGTTTCAATAAGACGAAGGGTGGTGGGTTTCACACATTCATCTGTTGCATTGAAAACATAAACAAAATTGAGTGTTTTTTTTGTTTTTTGTGTTTTCCACTCTAAATTGTGTGTTTTTTTGAGTTTTCTTCTTAACGTTTGATGTTTGAATGTTTGTGATGCTTTTTGTCTGTTTAATTGCCTGTTTATATGGGAAACACAATCAAAATTGAATGTTTTGGTTTGTATTTTTCATGCAAACAGGCAGCAAGTCAAAAAGCCTGTGTTACAAAAACATCACATAAATCTTCTTAATAAAAACTGAAATCTGCTTGTAATCATCGTTTTGATGTCTGACCTGAGGTTTGAACTTCAGTCTAATAGGCTAACTAACTTCACGGCGACTTATTTCTTGGTAGTATCCTCTTATTGTAACTTTGGCTTGAAAAGCGTTTTTGGCTCTCTTTATCCTCCCTTTTGTTGAGCATATCTTTCCAAATATCTGCCCCCATTTCGCAAGAGGTTTCTGGCCCCATTCAACGATATAGAAACTTCCATTTTCATAGGATCGTCTGATTGTTTTTTGCTCAGGATTCCCACATGACCTGGGACCCAGTAAAGCATAACCTTATTCTGTTTACTTAGCCTATTTAGTTTATTCAGATAGTACAGTACAGCAGTCTAGCTCCTCACATCACCCATGTTGAGTGTGTTAATTTCGTACATGAGTGCGAGGAGTGAGCCGCCTAAAGGAATATTTTTTCTCTCTTCTCCTACCTACTAGACTGCGGCATCTATAACTTTTAAATGTCCGATCCTTAAACATAAATTAAATTTTATAATATTTTGCTCCCAACTGATATGCTTTAAAAAAAATTTTGTATGACACTCCAAATTTAAAACTCAACAAATGTTGATGATTTAAAATTTGTTTTTTTATTTATTTATTTAAAATTTAATATGGACTGGTACATAAAATAAAAGTTGGCAACTTTTTAAATGCATATTTCAAATTGAGAAGTATTTTCAAAAACTTGTTTAATTTGTCACCTAAAAATATGCTTCATTTTAGACTAATTAAGTACCAAACTTATATTAAAAATATTTCTATGGCAATATAAAGTGTACAAGTGTACTTTAATTATGTTTTACTATGTACATGTATGTACATACATATGTTGGCCAAGTTCTCGTTACTTTATCGTATAGAAAAAATGAACTCGAAATAATAAAAAAAAATGTTTATTCATTAGTATTGTGAGGTTATGTTTTCTTCGTTGGCTTTTTATTTTACCCCAAGGGCAAAGGTTTATTTACTTTTTTAATATTTAACCTCAATTTTATTAAAAATTTACTAATTATGTGTGGTTGTTGTACAGGCAGTGACTAGTAAGGTTTGTTTGTGAGCTTGAAATTTAGATTTTTTTCTAATTTAAAATGTGATTAAATTAGAAATATTTGTAACACAGTATAGCACAAAAATTGTAGAAGTTATTTTACAAAGTCAAATGAATACTTATTTTTATGTGGAGATATTATATCCTCAAAATTGAGAAATACCATGTTCATTAGCTGAATTGATTATCCGGCTTTGTCTGGGATAATTAAAAAAGGAAGCCAGTTGTTATTCCTGCACTTTGTTCCAGTCCAACTAGGCCATTTATTGCACAAAATCGATTCGCATGGGTCACTGACAAATTTGGCATTATATAAGAGCTGTGTGAGACTGTATTTTACCACCTCCCATGTCAGTGCCCGGAGATTTTTTAGCTCCTCATTTTTTAGTTTCCTCTAGGGAATGTTTCCTTCCTTTAATAGCAGCCCGTCATCTTACTTATCTAACATAACTTATCTTTCACTGGAGGGTGGCGCTACAGCTCGCGTCAACAGTTTATTCGTATGCAAGTAATGTATGGCAACAATGTTGCTAAACATGTTTTATCAACAGGTTGTTATAGAATTTTGTTTAAATCGTTGCCTTTTGAAAAGAAAAACGTTAAGTTCTTTACAATTGCATTTCATTTCTAATTAGCAAATCTTGATAATCATCTTTAAGCAATTTGTTAATGAAAATTTGTTAAAAAAAAATTCTTTAAGAATATCGTAAACCATTCTTTGTTTTGGAGAAAATGTTGCTAGACATGTTTCAGCAACATAATTAAGTTCCAGTTAATAAATTGCTTTTTCAATTTGTTTTTTTTTTTATAATTTATAGACAAATATCGTCTAGGAACATTTTATCAAAATGTTGCTAAACATGTTTCATCAACATTATTCAATTCCAGTTAATAAATTGCTTTTAAATAAAATTTTATTTTTATATTCTTTAGACAAATGTCTTCTTAGAACATTTTATGAAAATGTTGCACGTAATGTTTCATCAACATTATTCAATTCCAGCTTATAAATTTCTTTTTAGATTCTTTTTCTATAATTTATAGACAAATATCTCCTAGCAACATTTTACCAAAATGTTTCTAAACATGTTTCATCAACATTATTCAATTCCAGTTAATATTTATTTTTATATTTTTTAGACAAATATCTTCTAAGAACATTTTATCAAAATGTTGCACGTAATGTTTCATTAACATTATTCAGTTCCAGCTAATAAATTGCTTTTTAAATTTCTTTTTTTTTATAATTTATATGCAAACGTCTTCTAAGAACATTTTATCAAAATGTTACTAAACATGTTTCATCAACATTATTCAATTCCAGTTAATATTTTTTTATATATTTTTTAGACAAATATCTTCTAAGAACATTTTATCAAAGTGTTGCACGTAATGTTTCATTAACATTATTCAGTTCCAGCTAATAAATTGCTTTTTAAATTTCTTTTTCTTATAATTTATATGCAAATGTCTTCTAAGAACATTTTATCAAAATGTTGCTAAACATGTTTCATCAACATTATTCAATTCCAGCTAATAATAGGTCGTAATCCTGACTGAAGGGTTGCAATGGCCAATTATGTATGTATAGACAAATATCTTCTAGGAACATTTTATCAAAATGTTGCTAAACATGTTCATCAACATTTTTCAATTCCAGTTAATATTTATTTTTATATTTTTTTTATATATTTTTTTTATATTTTTTTTATATTCTTTAGACAAATGTCTTTTTAGAACATTTTATGAAAATGTTGCACGTAATGTTTCATCAACATTATTCAGTTCAAGCTTATAAATTTCTTTTTAGATTCTTTTTCTATAATTTATAGACAAATATCTCCTAGCAACATTTTACCAAAATGTTTCTAAACATGTTTCATCAACATTATTCAATTCCAGTTAATATTTATTTTTATATTTTTTAGACAAATATCTTCTAAGAACATTTTATCAAATGTTGCACGTAATGTTTCATTAACATTATTCAGTTCCAGCTAATAAATTGCTTTTTAAATTTCTTTTTTTTTATAATTTATATGCAAACGTCTTCTAAGAACATTTTATCAAAATGTTACTAAACATGTTTCATCAACATTATTCAATTCCAGTTAATATTTTTTTATATATTTTTTAGACAAATATCTTCTAAGAACATTTTATCAAAGTGTTGCACGTAATGTTTCATTAACATTATTCAGTTCCAGCTAATAAATGCTTTTTAAATTTTCTTTTTTCTTATAATTTATATGCAATGTCTTCTAAGAACATTTTATCAAAATGTTGCTAAACATGTTTCATCAAACATTATTCAATTCCAGCTAATAATAGGTCGTAATCCTGACTGAAGGGTTGCAATGGCCAATTATGTATGTATAGACAAATATCTTCTAGGAACATTTTATCAAAATGTTGCTAAACATGTTTCATCAACATTATTCAATTCCAGTTAATATTTTTTTATATATTTTTTTTATATTTTTTTATATTTTTTAGACAAATGTCTTCTTAGAACATTTTATTAAAGTGTTGCACGTAATGTTTCATCAACATTATTCAATTCCAGCTTATAAATTTCTTTTTAAATTTCTATTTTTATAATTTATGGACAAATATCTTCTAGGAACATCAAATTGTTGCTAAACATGTTTCATCAACATTATTCAATTCCAGCTAATAAATTGCTTTTAAACATTTTTTTTTTATAATTTATACGCAAATGTCTTCTAAGAACATTTTATCAAAATGTTGCACGTAATTTGTTTTGAAATATTTTGAAATTTACAAAGGAAGGCTTTTTGGATAATTCAATTTAAACATTTTCCAATTACTCTTCATTATAGTTTTCAAAGTTTTTCCAAAAAACTAACGCTTTTAATATAAAATTCATGAAGAGACAAATTCTTTAAACTTGTAACTTTGTTTCCCAATAATAATAACAACAACGAATAGGAAAAAAATCCACCTTAAACTTTTAATGTCTTATGGTTCAATAGCTGCTGCTGCTTCTATTACTTAAACTCTAAGCATGAGGGTAGCTAGCTGCCTGTCTGTCTGCCTGTCTGTTTCTCTGTTAACAGAAATCTCTACTAGCTCTGGCATAAAGATCTCTATAATTTATGCAAATTATACTTGTTTTGGATGTACAACAAAATAAGCATCAAGAAAGTGGGGGCGGACGGATAAATACACAAATTCGTCTTGCAAGTCGCCCTGCAAGTAAAGGTAATTGGAAAAGAAAGATAATACGGGTGTTGTTGTTATTATGATGAGGGTTACTGCTTATAAATTGTCTATATTTGGTCTACAAGTTTTATCTATAGAGGGAGCTCACTCTCTCCACCCCTTTTATGCTTACAAGGATAAACCATTTATTGTAAACAATTACTGTGTTCGAAGAGAAATTGCTTGTCGATAACACATATAATTTAAACAGGCAAATAAATAACGCGTTAACCGCAATCATAACGAGGGTAGGCTGGGAAATCTTTATTTTTTTTTAGAGAAAACTTTGAAGACATACAAAAAAAAATGTTTAATAAGAAATGTTGCCCAACATGTTGTGTAATGAAATGTTTCTAAACATTACCCACCAAGCTTTTCCTAATAAATTTCACAATTCTCTAAAGAATTTAAAGAAATGATTTATTAAATGGATTTATTAAATAATTAACAAACCTGTTCAGGTATTGCTATGAAAATAAAAAAAAAATTTCAGAAAATGTTGCTAAAACATATTGTTGCTAAAATTTGTTGTGTGATGAAATGTTTTCAAACATACCCACCAACCTTTTCCTAATAAATTTCACAATTCTCTAAAGAATTTAAGGAAATGATTTATTAAATGGATTTATTAAATGATTAACAAACCTATTCTGCCATAGGTATTGCTATGAAAATAAAAAAAATTTCAGAAAATGTTGCTAAACATGTTGCCAAAACATAACGTTGCTAAAATTTTCAATTACTTTACCTGATTAATTTCATAAATTTCTGCATAAAAAACAACACTTTCTAACGACCCTCGTTAGTGTAGTCTTTTCCTATTTCAAGTCTTGATTGTATACTTTATAGCTTCGTTAGTTATAGTTTCTCTCCTATAATCCTTGTTGTAGTTATTGTTGTTGTATCTCGTTTTCTCATTATTATTCTACTTGTTGTAGTTGATAATGTTGTTGTTGTTGTTTTTGTTTTTGTTATTATATTTGTATTAATTTATATGGCAACCTAGTGGGTTGTCTGCTTCGCTATAGTATTTCCTACGGAAGAAACAAACAAAAACTAAAATCTTAAAGGATTTCTCAGCTTACACTGGGAGTAATTGGGTTTTCTTCTATTTTTAGTTTCTGGTTATAAGGATTTAGTAAAATCATACTACAAACAATACTAATGCCGCCCTGTTACTTTCCTGGTGGGTGCGTTATCATGTACTAAAGATTACAAAAGAAATTGGATTCAAAAAAAAGTATATTAAAGAGATGTTTGAATAGCTTTTCATGAGGCAATTGGAAAATATTCCAAGTGGTAGTCACTAGGTTTAAATGGTTGTAAATCAGGTACAAGTTCCAATATATTTGTATGCCTATCAGAGACACTAACTATGATTTACTGTCATTACTAGTTCTTTAGTTGGTAGAGTGCTTTTGTTTCCCTAGTGTCTGATTTCAGAATACCTAGATGCATAGGTTCCAGTCTATCTATATAGATGTCCGTTATATTCTCTTGAAAAATAAATTTTTCTTAAAAATTAGTCTCGCAAAACTCCTCCATTAAAAATCTCTGTTGTGTATGCCCTAATAATTGTTTAATTTATTTCCAAAAACCCCTAATGTATGCATCACTTTGTTAGAAAGAAATTTGTTAGAAATTTGTAGCATAGATTTAGGCATTTTATCTCCATAAATGTTAACCATGCTGTCTAACGCTCTTACATTACAAATAAGTTGGTAAGATAAAACATTGCAATTCTCCATCTATGTGGCTCTACTATTATTCGGTATTAAATACGGTAAAATACAATGTTATTATTAAGAAGTCCCATATGGTAAAGAAAATATTAGGAGTGTGCATAAACTAAAGGAGAGAAAGTTTTTCACAAACCTAAAGTGTGATTTTCTTTTTAGAATGCCTTTAAATGCCTTTAAACTACTCAAATATTTTCAAAAAGCCGAAAAGTATGCAGCATTTCTTAGGGATTTTAAAAGTTTGGCCAGTAAGACGAGCTTGGACATTTTTTTCATGCTCATCAATCAGGTTATGAATAAAGATTATTGAATATCTCAGCTTATATGGCCCAAGTTAGATTCAAAACTGAATATTTCCTTAAACATGTTAGATAGTCTGCAGAAATTTTGCGCCTTACGAGTAAGCATCTTTTTTTCCTGCAGGGTTTTTTGTAATGGAAGAGATCCTTAACCTGTTGAATATATTCTGTGTTCTTGTATTGGCTGGCAGAGGTCAGTATCCATAATGGGAGTTTCTTTAGTAACATTTGTCTCCAAAATAATTTTTCACATGAAGAGTTGAGTCTCTGGCATTAGTTGGCTAGTGTGATCGCTCTCTTTCTCTATATGTCTTCTTACTTTCTGTTTATCATTTGTTTCTGCCACATTATGGCAACTATGTTAGGGCTATGTTTGATCCATTTACAGAATCGTAGCCGCAATATGTTCAATTTGTGGTAACCGAACGTTAATCAACCTATATGGCTCTGCAATACATTAGACAGTGTAATATGCTGTCAACTAATCAGCTTTTACTGTGAATGCATACAGAATAAAATTTGCCTGTAAGTAGGCAATGTTTTTCTATAACTTAAGGTTTTTGGTTATAAATAAAGCACCTTAAGGTATACAGTAGTTATTATCATCATTTAAAGGTGTTTAGAGATAGACATTATTTTGAGCTGTGAAATGCTTTAAGGAAGAATTTTTTTTATATTTTTATGAAAACTCCTTAAAGTATACTTTAGTTATTGTTTTATAACATATTATGGAAGCTTTAAGATATATGATCATTAACATCCCTAATTTGTATTGATAAGACTTATACTATTAGTTTTTTAGGATTTTTTTTCATTTTGTTTTTTGTTTTTATTATCCTAGTTGGCATAGGACTTTTTTTGTCTAACATGGCTTGCCTTGTTCCTTGTAGGATTCCAAGGAAATTGGTTTTTAGTTGTGGTAATTTCTTTTAGATTTCTTATCAATTTCAACTGAAATATTATTATTCTGCACAACACAGCCAATAAGTATTTGAGTATCAGGAAAATATACTCATCGTTTGCATTTAATTTATGCATTAAAGCGCTGGAGATGATGGTAATGGTAGCGATGTAGGCAAATGGATGGCTTATTGATTAGAGAAGGTTTTCTCAGCTCATTAAGGGTTAAAAGGTATTTGATTACCTGAACAGTTAGCGAAGAAGAGTGTTGGTTAAAACAACACCTTATTGTACTACACAACACTGCACAACACTAAATGTAATGAAGTGAGTGAGTGAGTAGGTGTTAGGCATTGAATTTGAAGTGTATGTATGTGTGTATTTGCATAATTGTAAGTGTGTAAGTGTTAATGTACATGTGTGTGTGTGTGTACGTATTAAAACCACTTAAATACACTTTAACTTCAATTTAATATTTCAACACTCTTTACACGCTCTAAAGAGCTCAATAAACATTTATAAGCACTGAACCATAATAAACAGCACTTCGAACAGCCTTAGCTTATACACCAAAATTTTAATGCGATTTATCAAATCATCATCTCCCGAGAGAGAGCGAGATAGAGTGAGTATTTGTTTGTATAGAATGCGCTACACCTCCACCCAAATATATTCAAATATACTCGTTATTTTTAATACAATTTTTTTTATTTATCAAAAGAGTGAATATTTATGTTCATGTGGTTTTCTTTATCGCAAGCGAGAAAAGCAAAAAAAAAAAAAAAGTGAAAAAATTTATTTCGAATTTATGCTGGTAAAAGTAGGTCAACTGAGGTGTTTTGAGAGTATCTCCCAACCCCTCCCCTGAAAACAAATCCTCTTAGAAAGTTAAAATCAAAATTGTGTGAATTATTTAAAATTTGAGTCATTAAATACAAGTGCGAGATAGAGAAAGAGAACAGGCGATAAAAATTTAATTATTAAGTAAGCTAGAGAGTACTTTATAGGTTTTTCAAAAGCGTCCTTAATTTCAATATCGAGTATCAATTGAAACAGTGTTGCCAAAGTAAGTGGAAGAAATACACAAATTTCGTCCAGTAACGGAAAGCGCAATGGGATGTAAAATTTCATTAGTTCGTTCCAAATCCTTTAACTTACATTAAAAATTCAAAGGATTAGACTGTACTGCATGCATTAATTAACAAACAAGCGAGTTCCAATCTAATATCGTCCTTTAAGCTGAATGTCAACTTGATTACAGCAAGATAAGGATTGTTTTGGAGACCACCGTGGTAATAACTTTTCCTGTCGACATACTTCTAAACGATAGTGTTTTGACTTTTAAATTATTCCTAAAAGTATGCAACATTATTTTTGTTATTTTTTCTTTTTTACTTAGAGTGATTCATCAGTTAAAAAACTTGAGTTTTACAAAAAAGAGGGCACATAAATGTTGATTTAAAAAAAAAAACGAATTCGTCATCTATTTTTAGGCGCTGTTTTAAAAATTCCTTGAATTTTTTTCTTTCTTTCGTTAGCAATTTTCTGTCCATCCCCTTCATTTCTTTGCAATCTAAACCACCTGTTTTTCCCTAATACGTTAAATGAAATTTTTGTTAACCAAAAACCATTAAAAAGTTGCAAAAGAAAAGGGCGGGCGAAATGTGTGAAATCCTAATCCGCATATCATTAAAAAAAAACTTCCGTTAAAGAAAAATAAAAAACAAAACTAAACTAAATGAAATTGTCAAGAAAAAAGGCAGCAGAAGGTTTGTTTTAGTAAAACTTTTGAATTAGAATTACAAGCAGCAGACGGAAACACTGACAGCAACTTTCATATCCGTTCGCTGTTATCGTGTAAACACATGACTCGATGGTTTCTTCTCAGAAATGATTCATCATTACAAGCAGAAACAGCATTTCTACGAACATGACTGTGTCTGAATAGCTTAAACACTGTTGATCTCTCTTTCTCTCTCTCTTACTCTCTCTCTCTTTCTCTCTCTCTCTCTCTCTCCTTCCTTCTCATATGCACAAGCAGTTTAAAAATAATTTTCTATTAACATTTTTCAACACAGAATTTCAATACAGTCAAGCCAATACAGTGAAGGCTGTTAGTATACAACACCCTCTTAAAATAATTTTTTTTTCGTTTGTCTTCCGTTTTCCTTAATGTTTACTGTTGTTGTTTTGTAATTTTTAATTTTTGTTTTTTACTTTCTTTGTTTTATTTTGTCTTTGTTCTTAAGCTCTTTTTTGCACGTAGCTGGATTTGTTATGACTGATTTACAATGTAAAATTGAAATCCAGGAATTTTATTTACGAAGGAATATTTCGTGGAAAAGAAAATATTCGCACTTAAAAGATTTAAGATTAAATCAAGAAAATAGAAATTTTGGCTAAAGGTATTTAAAAATATTCCATTGATTTCTATTATAACCTACTGGCAACATTGCCACGAAGGATAGAACAGAATTACAATAACAATTCAACAAATTAGTTCTAGAAGTTGCCAAAACGAAAGTAAATAAAGTTTTATATGGTATGGTAGGGCTCCCAGTGAGTAGCTTATTGTTGTTTTGTGATAAACAGATTCTCTCGTAAATCCATCCGCATCATAAAAATGCAACGAGACGAAAAACGACATTGTAGAAAATTAGCAAGAGATGGTCTCATGCTAGTCGGTATACACCTAAGCCATTATGTAGGCTTGTTGTGCGTGCACTCACCATTAGGAATACTGTTTTACTTTTTATAGGAAATCTGTATCTTGTGCAAACTTCCTTTACTCCGTCCAGTTCATTCATCTAAGATTACTTATGTCTCATCCTCGAAATATTGACATCTCAAGCTTATAAAAGCTGGGCAATAACACAAGAAGTGCTCAATCGTTTCGATGTCTTCACCACATGCCCTGTATTCATTATTTTTCATCACACCAACAACACTGTTCAGAGGTACATGTAAGAACGAAGTGTGATCGTCCTTATTTAGTTTTAAAATACTCATGATTCATTGCCTATATGTTTGCTATCCTTTTTTCTACGTCATTATGCTTTAAAAGACGGTCTGACGTTTCCATCCACTTTCTCAGCTTGGCCTTTACTGCACTGTGAGGCATTGGATTATCCAAGCTTCTGGCTTTATGAGCCAGAATATTTGTTTTCTCATTTCCAATCACTTCACGTTTCATGTTTCGAGTAATTTTTAATTGCATTTTGACACTTTAGATATTTCAGGAATGGTGGTAAATAGATAATGCTTTAAGGCGATAACAGTATATACAGTGAGCGTCAAAAGAAAGTGTACATAAAAAACTATACATTATTGAATTATCATTATTTGTTTTTTAAAATTGTTACATTGCGAGTTTTTAAAATTGAAAAAAAAGAATTACAAAAAAAATTTCAGAATAATATTAAATTTTTTCGGGCACTCTCCTTAAATGGTATAAGTGGTGAGGAGTTTGGTGATTGTTAGAATTTTATCCATAGTGTATACTTTCTTTTGACGCTCTCTGTATATATTAATTGAAAGCCTAAAGGTATACAAAAAGCTTTAACCACTTGGACGAAATTAAGATTGATGACTCGATATCCATGTTGGTTGGTCCATCCAGACGTAGGAATAAATATTTAAAACTTTTTCTAAGAAGCCATAAGCATGACAGCTTTCTGAATTTTTTACAAATAAAATATTACATTTTTGTTCAATAATTAAAGTCTACTTTAAGGCATAATTATAGAAAATAAACCATGAATCCACATTTGAACTTAAACAACACTAGCAATTCATCATTTAAGCTCGAATGGCTATCAATTTCTAAGTGTATCCACCTATATTTCTAATTAATTGTATATAATTTCGTTCTCTTATTTTATTTTTTTATTTTTTGCAATATCCTGCTGTCAACTTTGAGACACAATGTGAAAAAAAGAAAAAAATACGAAAGTGCCATTAATAATGGGTTTTTTCTAGCCACAGCACTACCCAACTAAAATGGACACCAAATCGATAGATATTTTAGTAATTACAAGAAAATTTAATTTTTTTTCTACGTAGAACATAAAAAAAGAAAGAAAAGAAACCAAAAAAAAAAAGGGCGGCAACCACATGGACATGTTGTTGGACATGACAATGGTCATAAAAAGGAGATCAGAACAGAAAAAAAAGAAAACGAAACGAATTGAAATGGAAAAAGTTTTCGAATTTTACTGTGTAACAAATAGCCTTCAGGTAACAATGTTAAACACGGGAAAACTTTCAAAAAAAATAATGCCCGCACGGCTTCCTATATTTTGTTAAAGATTTGAAGAGCAAAAATAGAAGATTAAAAACGAATTTAAAGGTTTTCATTTGCTTTTTTCCTATGACTTTCCTTTCTTTTTTTCTCTCTCTCTATGAAATGTAATAACGTCCCATTAATTTTCTTGGTTTCCCAAACATTCAAAAATTATTTCATCTTTTTCTTTTTTTTTTCCTAAGTAAATGACGAACCCGTTTTGAATTTTAACCACATTTTGACCACACAAATACATTTACAATTACGAATACAAATACAGAAATGCCTCCTTTACATTTACCTAACCACCATCAATATAACTACAACTACAATTACAATTGCCACTACCACATCATTAAACATGATTAATTTTCAATACATGATTCAGCCTTAATAAACCATAAATACATAAGGATAACAAGGAAAGGATATGAACGGACTCGTGTATACACGCCCACTCAAGTTAAATATACAAATACTTACACACAAAAGCAAAGAGTCAAACCAATATTATGTTATCATTTACTTATACAAACACAAATAAGCACAAGAAATATTTGCAAATTGTCTATGAAATACTAATGAGCAGCAGGGTAACCCAACACTTAAAAGAAAAATATTGTGGCATACTTTTAGGAGTGATTAAAAAACTTAAGAAATTAAAAAGGCATTTTGAAGGATATCTTAAAGGCTTCTGGAGTACTGAATCTCATTGTATTCTATAAAAAGCTTTATATCTTGTCTAAGACCATTTAAACTAAGCATACTTTTAGGAGTGCATAAAAAAAAGTAAAGAAATTTATAAGGAATCTTAAGAATTATTCAAAGCCCTCTAGAGGGCTATTTCTTCAAGTCTTCTATCATCAAGAATGCAAAAGGTTTAGACCCCATTGGAGCTTCTCCCCATTCAGTAAAGATAAGCATACTTTTAGGAATGCATAAAAAAAAAGTAAAGAAATTTCACATCTTTTTAGGAATTTTTTTAATTTTTATTTTTCTTATTGGTTACTCTACCGTTTTTATGACATTTCACTTTGTGGCACCGTAGAACGTGCTTATTACTTCACTGTGCCTAAAAATATACCACTTTTGTACGCGTTAAAGTATCCTATGGAAATCTTGTTGAATTTTTTTTGTAAATCATTCGGTGGCAATTAACGCATGTGAAGACGAAAAACTATAAAAAGGACATGGCCAAGGATAACTAAAGCATTTGAATTCAATTAACAACAATGACCAGATTATTGAGAAAACACCAAACAAAAGAGAAATGGAATGAAGCAAAGAGAGTCAAATAAATTCATTAGTTAAGAATATATAATTAGTCAGCCATTCATCCTTCCTTCCTTCCTTCTCCTCAACTAATGGCTAAGCCACAAGCAACAATAACAGGCTGGAAAAATGCCGCAGATAGAAAAGCAAATAACAATTAGCGTTATAGACATAGCATACCCACGAAATTGTAGTTTAAAGAAAAAAATGTTGCATATTTTAGGGGAGTTGCTAAAAGAGTCCATTATGATTCTCCTTTTCCTTACTTAGGGACAGAATGTCTTTGAATTTTCTTTTATTTTGCTCTTTCTTTTTAATGTTTCTTTCCGAGGCACGTTCCAGCAAATAAACTACCCTCCAGTCATTTGTTTTGTACACCCAGCTAGACAGCGAGACAGACAGACAGACAACTTGCTTAAGAGTTATGGTTGTAAACCACAAAAATCACACTTTTTATCTCTAACCAAAGCTTTTAAAAGTGAAACACACACTAAAAGAACACAATTACATTGCCTGAGGCATGACCACGGATACAAACAAAACGTTTTATTTGCGGGACACAAAATACAATTCTATGGACTGTAAATTAAAACTCATGTTCCTTTGGCTAACTGCGTTGAGACCAATACCCAAACAACCTTAAAACATTTTTATTTTTCTTGTTTTTTATTATTAAATATAAATCTTATTATAAATCTTTCTTCCTCTTAGTGCTTTAAAGTCTCTTGTGATTTGAGAGAAGCAGCGTAAGATTTACATTCTTAAGGAGTTTCTCTCAACCTCTAGGTTTTTTACTTTTTATTCCTTGGCATTTAGTATTTATGGTCACGTTCTATTGAAATCTGTATTTAAATTCCATTGTGTTTATTTTCCAGCCATAAATAATTTTTCTTAAATGCCTAAAAGTATGCTAAGATTTTTTTCTCTTAATAAATTCAAACACCTATAAATATGCTGTAAGAAATCCAATAAAATAAAATAAAAATATTGAATTGTGAACGTAAATAACGCGATAATAAATTTTAAAAAATTAACTTAATAACCTCCATAATTTTCAAACGCCTTAAAGCATGCTAAGGTATGTTAAAAGCAATAAATAATACAAAATTAAAAGAAATAATTCATAATCTCTAGAAATTCATTAAAAAAAAATTAAAAAAGAATGGAAAAAAATTTTCCAAAACTTTTCTCAGCTGAATGTTTAAAAAAAACCCTTAAAGTATGCCACAAAATTTCTAGCTACATAAAAAGAATGTTAAATATTAGCACAAAAACATTAAACATTATTAGTATTCATATCAAAGGAAAAGTGTTTTTTTTTAATATGAGAATATCTAAAAGTATGCTAAGATTATTGCCCATAAGTCCTATAAGTATGCTATAAAAAATATGTTGAAAACATAAATAGAAATACATTGTAATACAACACATCATCAGCATCTCTATGCTATGCTTAAATACCTAAAAAAAATGTTTAATTCCTAAAATTATCCAAAAAAAAATTATTTCTAAACAAAAAAGTTCACAATTTAAAACCCTTGAACGCATTGTAGCAAAAAAGTATGAATTTTACACATCATAGAAAATAAAATAAATAAATTTATCAATTAATTTAATTAATAAGTATTAAAATTTATGAAACGGCTCCACAAAAGTAGACTTTCAATTCTACATCTCACTCCTTATTATTAACAAACTCGATGGTATAGAAAATCAATTAATTTTACATACAATATACAATAATCGCTTTAGGCCCTAAGAGTTGGTATAATAACACCTCAAATTTCTATTGATTTTTTTCCCCCCACCAACTCAAACAGCCTAAAAGTGTGCTACATTTTATACAAAGTTTGTTTAATTTTAACACCTTCGCGTATACATACAACCTATGTAAATATTTGTAGGCATTATGGCTTATATTACAGTGCACAACAAACTCAACACAAAATAAACAAAAATGCCCTAAAGTATGCAAACAAATATAAAGAAAAGCCAGCAATTAATAGAGGTGTTAATAGAAGAGTAAATGATGGAAATCATAAAGAAGGGAAGGAAGGGAAAAAATTTTTTTTAAATATTGAACTGTTGTTCATCAAATCCGTACTAAATTTAAGTCCTTAGGAGCCAAAAACTTGCTTAGCAACAGAACTCGAAACAGAAACAAAGGAAAGGAGAAAAAGAAATTGGAAAGAGAAAGAGATGAAGATAAACAGAATAGAATGTATCAAATAATAACCAAAGAGAGTGCGGATCAGCCACCTGAAAATAAAAAAGCTTTCTTGAGACCACCCAGAATTCTGTTAAGAATCAAGCCTCAGAGGATGTATCCTATAGCTCCCAACATCATAGCAGCATATCCGATAAAGTTGTTTGTCAGCGAACTAATCTCTCATTGCCCTCTCGCACTGTGGAAATATCAAAACCGACATCTATTGTCGTCGATAGAAGACCTAAGACTTTCTGACACACATCATCTTGATTCAACCTTCCAACGCTTCTATTTCTTCTCCCTGAGCCACCTTTCGAGAAGTCTATACATAGAGTCCAGTACAGTGCTTAAAAAAAATTTAAATTCACACTGTCAGTCTATGTTAATCTAATCTTTAATCTAATTTCTAACCTTTAAGGCTTTAATTCTATGCAGCAATGTAACCCTTGGCCAGTTTATTTGTCAAATTATTGTGTTTTATTTCTCACCCTTTTTACTGATCCTGTAATCCTGTGTGGCACAAAGTCATATTTTCATTAAGAACCAGAGGGGAGCAGGGATATGGGGGTTGACATAACATAATTTGTTTTCATACAAATAACTCTCTCTCTCTCTCTTTCTCTCTCTGTACATATTAAAGCCATTACAATAAAGTCTTTTTTTGTAGCCCCTTAATGCAGGCAACAAAAAATAACTAAATGAGAAATAAATATGGGAAAGTCCCTTGCAATAAAATGCTGTCTGCTTAAAGGCAAATATACAGCTGCTGCTGCCTTTTTTTCGATACCCTGTTGTATGCAGTAAAAACGTTAAAAGTTAAGCAAGAAAAACTGCAAAGACAAAAAATGGCCAAAACGCCTGGTTATATACACTGGATTTTTTTTTTGCTTTATTTTGTTTTTGTCATAAATGATTTGAAAGTGCTATTGTGTGTAGTTTTTTTTTGTTGTTGTTGTTGTTGTTTATATAAAATACACATATTTTGTTGTTATTATTGTTGTTGTTAAGGAGATTGTTTTTGTTTTTATTACATCCAGACACTGACAGCACTTAAAAGGCTTATGGTTTATTAAGCATAACAATGTATGTGTTGCAAAAAGGAAAGGGGGAAGGGGAGGGGGGACCACCGAACATACAATATATTTTTTTATTTTTGGCAAGGAAATGTAACACAAAGAGAGAGAGAGAGAGAGAGAGAGAGCGAAGAAAGGGAATGAGTTTTATGTCTGCATAGTTTTGTATTATAAGTTGAGTTGTTGTGTGTTGTTAAAGTTTTATTTTTTGTTTTTTATTTTTGGATTTTATTTCTGTTTGTTTTATAACATCTAGACTGTGTAGTGTTCGTTTCAAAACAAAACAAAAAAACTGATTACATTGTCGTAATTTTGCTTTTCTCTCCCCCTTATGGTATTTTACTTTACCAAAGCCATTTAACAGCTAAATCAACAAATAGAAACGAGCTTAATATCAGCTTAAAAGGGGTTTTAAAAAAGGATTTTTTATATAAAAAATTAAAGCTTTAAAGTTACACTGACAATATTTAGGCTAATAGGATTGCATAAGAAATTTATTCAATCGGAAAAAACAAACACTGTCTGTATATGTACTGAAAACTGCTTTCATATATTTTTAAACAATTAAGATTAAATGATTAAAATATGAATTTAAAGCAAGCCATGCAGAATTTAAAACATATTGTCCCAGCAGAAAAAATTACTGACAGTTTTAAAACTAAAAACTTTTTTTTAAAAACTGCTTGAAATTATTTTCAAAAAATTAACAAAAGCTGTCTTGTCTAAATTTTGTCTTTGAAAAACAACTACTTTACAATTTTTGCTGTATGCTTCGGATCACCATCCTGTTGAAAAATAATTTCGTATTCAGGATAACCACATTTGTCCATAAAATTCGGAAGATGGGTTTGCAGAATCTGTAGATAGTCTTTTTTCGCATGATACCATTTACTAAATATAGAGGGCCAACATGGCACCATGTTAAGAATCCACAACCAATTATATTTTCGCTGCCATGTTTAACAGTTTGCTTCACATAGAATCCTTGAACAGGTTCCCCGGGACTTCGATAATAGTATTGCCATCTGATTGGAAACGTGTTGTCTAGTCTGATAAGTCCAGTAAGATGGAAAGCAGTACTGCTACCGCAGATCCAGGGAACGTGTTCAAAGATACCATGTGAAGCAAACTGTTAAACATAGTGGTAAAAATATTTTAGTTTGGGGATGCTAAATATGGTGGCATGTTAGCCCTCCGAATTTCGAAAGATCTTGTTGATCATTTGGTAGAAAGCATCTCAAACCGCGTAAATCAAGCTATTTCTAATAAAGGCTAGTTTCTTGAATTTTCTTGAAACGTGCAAAATTGAGTTTATGTGGGTTGTTTTCGTTTTTTCATTCAAACTCATTGAATTCATTTGATTAATTATTGTTTTTTACTGTTAAGAATAAAATAAAGAATTAAAATTATTTTTTTTTCTTTTCATTTATTAACTGTCACAGCTTTTAAAATGTTTTCTTTGTATTGTTTTCGAAGAAATTTTACAAAAAGAAAAAGAAAAACGAATACGAATTAAAACCTGCCACCATAAATAATACGAAATGAAAAGCTTTAACAAGGAAACTTTCATTTTTCTTGAGATCCGCTTTTTATTTTTCTTTATCTTGAATTTATTTTCTTCTTTCTTCGTTTACAGTTTTTGGTGACACTTTCTTCCAACGCCTTAGTAATAAGATTTCTTTTCTATTTTTTTTTTATTTCTCGTGGAAAGAAACTTTTCACTTCACCAAAAAAAGAAAAGTAATTTGTTTCGGTTATTCTTTCTACACAATTGCCACCACATAGCCATCTCAACATCTCAACGCCAAGCCCCCAATCCTCCGACACAATAAATATTGAAATTTATGAATGAAAATAACGACACTGCTACTGCTGCTGCAAAAAGAAAATGAAAACGAAGAAACTTTTATAATAACTTGCCGAGTGTAAATGATGTATGATTTATGACAAGTTTTCCTCTTTGCACTTTTCTTTCTTTCTCCATTTTTCGTTTTGCATTTTAATTTGGATTTTCACGGATTTCATTGGAATATGGTTGACTGGTGCTGAAGGCCATGCATGAAAGTATTTTCAATAAGGAAAATGGAAAATCATTGAAAGACTTAGGTTAGGTTAGGTTGGAGGACGTGCACCTGTCGGTCAAGACAAGCACAGTATCCGGAGGTCGAAATTGATCCATTGTACATTGTCCTTAGGGGAGGAAGGAAATGGAGGATATAGGAATGTAGGGAAGGGGAGGAATGAAAAAAAACAGACACAAACCAATAGAGGTTGAGGGTACGACTACACTTATGAAGCCCTAACACCTTTCAACCAGCCCAAGCTGCTAATGAATCTGTGAAGAGCCTTGATGTCGGCTCTCGACACAGAACTCAAGTTCTCAAAGAAGGCCCTACCAAGGGTCCTCAACCTACCAAGGGCTGGGCAGTTGCAGAGGAGATGTTTGACAGTCTCCAACTCCTCCTCATTGCAACATACCCTGCAATAGTCCGGCTGGGATCTGTTGCAGATCCCCGTCAGCGACCTAATCTCGCAGTGCCCCCTGATAAAACCGACAACCAACCTTAAGCTGACCTTAACCAAGCCCAGCAGCCACTCTGTCCTCTTGCTGTCCACAGCAGGCCATAGACGCCTAGAAATAGAACAACCCGATCCGTTTCCCCAACGTCTCTGCTCTTGAAAGACTGTCAATCTCAATTTTATTTTATTATTAGCTTTGTTCCGCCCGTTACGCAGATCTGTCTAGTTCAAATTTTAATCGATTTAATCGAGCGGAGGATATTGGCAACATTTGGTTTCAACAGGATGGCGCTACATGCCACTCAGTCGAAGCTACACTCGATGTTTTGCGCCCTGTTTTTGAAGATCGTATTATCAGGCGCAGAGCTGATGTCGTTTGGTCATCTCAGAGCTGCAATTTGACACCGTTGGACTATTATTTTTAAGGTGGCGTCAAAGATTAGTGTTACGCCGACAAGCCAGACACAATTGACGCTTTAAAGGACAATATTCGTGAAGCCATTGGTGAAATACAACTGCACTCAATCGATCGTCATCCCCGTCTTTGTCGCCCTTGCCGGCACCGCCGGTGCCAAGCCTGCTGCATTGTTGTGTGTCTTCTTGTTTTGTTCGTTTTGTCCTTTCCTGGTGTCACACCATGTGACCAAAGCCTCGCCCGTGAGGGCGCTGTTCAATGTTGGGTCCGTAATTGTTGTACTTTATGTTGATGTTTGTTGATTGTTGTTGCTGTGGGTCTCGAGTCCCGAACTGTTTGGAGTTGAACTGGTAGTAATCGATTTGATTACGAGGTCTGACCGGAGACTTAATTCTGGTACCACGAGAGCCAGGAGCCCCTGGAACCTTGGTTCCAGCCTGGCTGGTGGTGTGGCCCCTTTGGGAGCATCGTGGTGGCTGTGGTTTGGACCCAAATCGCGGGAAGAGTCTAGTTAGTGGACTCGGTGTGGAGTTGCACTTTTCTCAACCGGGTGCCGTGACCCATAGATCGGAAGGAGTTTTAGATAGGCTCCGTTCCTAACCAAGGGGGAAGTCATGTCCAAATACATGGCTTCGAATTGGTACTCAGTTGTAACAGTCTGTTGCATTTGGGGGCGTTGGTAGACGCATTGTATTTCACCCTGTGCGAAGAGCACCGTGGGATTAGGTCCTCGCGGACAGGCACCCACGTAAAACCCAACGTCGTTGCACTTAATCGAAAATGCGCTTAAAAATTGAACCGATGTAAGTGTAAAAATAAAGCAGGCCCACTATACCAGGCATTTTGTGATCCAAATTGGTTTAATGAGTCATTCTAGGTTTTCCTGGATAAGGGATTATCATTCTTGATCTGGAGTAGACTGCCATCAGTGAATCCTTCCGTGGTCTTCAGAGGGTAAACTAGTGGTTAATTGTTCTTAAGTATGGTGTGGGAGTTAGTTTTGATACTCATCTTCTATACGAAGACCACTCCTATCCTGCATTATTTATTTCCTTTGGAATTTCTTTAGGTTTTCTTTTTATTTCCTTCAAAAGGTTACGTAACTCTGTTGTAAAATGTAATTTTGTATTTAAAATTATTTGAATTTCTAAAAATAATTTTAATTAACATTAAATGATATTTATTTACAATATAATTTATTATAATTAATCCGTATATTTAATAATTCTTTAAGCATTTAATTTTTATCAATTAAAATTCAATCATTTTTCCAACTACACACACACATATTTCTAATGCCATTGTCTTGTCTTTTTCTGTCTCTTTCATTTCAGGTAAGAATATTTGCTGTTATCTCATCACCTTTACTAATTTACTACCAGGACTACAACAACCAGGTAACTCTTAGGTGTCACAATTTAATGCTCTTACAGAGATTTACAAATAAATTCTTGAAATTCTCCTTTTAATTTTATCTTTACCATGGTTTTTCCATGAATGCCTGAGAAAGGAATTTAGAGTTTAACATGTAATTTGAAGTATTTGTTTGAAGTAATTGTAAAATATTGATGAAATGCTTTCCAATAATTCATAGAAATATTTTCAATAATTAATATGCCACCTCAAGCTGTAATCAATTCTATTGACAATGACTAGTAAAGATATAAAGAGAAATGCAGTTATTTAAAGTAATGAAATCATTGTATAGAATTTTCGTCTTCACGGAGACCAGTGTAAACTTTCTTCTCTACAGTTTAACACTCAGTATATGGCCGTAGTCTAGTGGGTAGTGTGTTGGCTTATTAGACAAAAGGCCCGGGTTCGAATCCCAGGCCAGACATCACAACGAAAAATATTTCTTCGGCGGCTTCCTCTCAGCAGATTTCTGGCAAAGACTCTGAGAGTACAAATTGCCATGAAAAGCTTCTCAAAAATCTGTCGTTCGGAGTCGACTTTAAACCGTAGGTCCCGCCACTCATGTATAAAATTATCGCACACAACATAAGTGGTGTGAGAAGCTAGGTCGTAATCCTGACTGAAGGGTTGTAATGGCCAATTGTGTATGTATGTATATGGCGAAAAATCATTTCCTTCACATTCTCTCTCTATGCAACTTTTGCAGTCTTTACTAGGTAACCAGGTCCCTTTTTTGTGAAGAACTGAATGGAATCTTCAATATGTGCCCGATCAATGTCAGTGCACATATCAGATTCTTACCAGTATTATTATTATTCCCTTAACAACCTGATCACCCCCTGCAGTATTTATTTACTTCTTCAATCCAATCGTGTTCTACGGTATCTGGTTACATTCAGCAATTTTTTCTTGATATTAAGCATTATCTCCACTATATTGTGTCGCTCAATTTCATGGCGTAGAACCCTTTGACGGACACCACAATTTCAGGAGACCTTCCTGTATCTCCGTTAATTGGCTAGATACAATTTATGACGTGTATACACGTCATGTCTCCCCAGAAACCCTTTTTATGACATCTATAGACGTCAGTGTCCGTCAAAGGGATAATTGTCTTTAGCAGCAGCTTGTTTCCTTGAAACCTCTGGTGTATGAAAACATAACGTGTTCAGTTTCCCCAGTTATATCAGGACAGATTTGCTGAGAGACAGGGTAACGATAAGAGTACCCCTTAAGAGTTTGAGCAGATTTTCGTACGTTCAGGTTTCATTTGCATATTCTCAATCGCAAATTTCTCTTGTAAGTTGTAGGGTATTGTGTCACTCGATTTCATGGCGTATAACCCTTTGACGGACACCACAATTTCAGGAGGCCTTCCTGTATCTCCGTTATTTGGCTAGATACAATTTATGACGTGTATACACGTCATGTCTCCCCAGAAACCCTTTTTATGACATCTATAGACGTCAGTGTCCGTCAAAGGGATAATTGTCTTTACCAGCAGCTTGTTTCCTTGAAACCTTTGGGATATGAAAACATAACGTGTTCAGTTTCCCCCGTTAAATCAGGACAGATTTGCTGAGAGACAAGGTAACGACAAGAGTACCCCTTAAGAGTTTAAACAGATTTTCGTACGTTCAGGTTTCATTTGCATATTCTCAATCGCAAATATGGAAATTTCCTTTGTAAATTCATAGATTGGACCTCGTCTGGCCAATTCGTCTGTTCAGTAGTTTTTGAGGACATAACTTAAACCCCCGGTACGCATTTAATACGAATTTGACCTCCGGTCACGTCCTCTAACCTAATTATTCAATCATCTTGACAATCTTAAACCGTCGTCTAGGTGTTCTTGTGAAATCCTGGTGCTTCTACCATCGTCCAGGGTGCCTCTATACTTTGACCCCAACGAGGAGAGAACTTCCTAGCATCGTTTACATTGTACTTCCCTAAAGCAATTTTGCTATTCATTTCCGCACTGAGTTCTGTACATCCATGGTTAAAACCTCCTCTAACTTCACATATTGGAAAAATCATTCTACATTTAAGAACGAAGCCAGACTATATTTATGGACTCGGAACACTTTAGGAGTGATGTAGCAGTTATATTTGCACAACATTCTGTTAGAATGTGATTCAGCCGGTAATCAAGTCAGAATTATGGTGTGGGAGGCAAAGTCCAATTTCAGATGTTATAAGAAAACTTCCTACTTGTGTGTAAAGTTTACTTTAAAGAGACTCTCTGATTCTCTCTAGTTTGACTCACTTGGCTTTTGTATCGTGAGCTGTATAAGTCCATGAGACCCACAAAATGGATAGAGTGTAACTGGAGCAGCATATTTGGTTAAATTCGTTTATTAAACAGGCTTGAACTGTCCAGTCGTCAAGAATTACTGAGAAGCCCTCATTTGAATTTACATAAGTTTGAGAGTGATGGACACACTCATATAACTTGCGCTATCGGGAGTTTTGCCGCTTGGATGTTGTAACAGATTTTTATTAATTTAACTGATGCCTTGGACATGGTTGATGTCGCCTATTACTTTTATGACTCTTATAAGCGTCTTATGAGCCCATAACGAGATATTTAGCATCAAACACCAAAGATTATTTTGAGACCTTTTCTTCGCTGTTTTTCCCTAAACCCCTTAATCAAATCAGTTTTTTTATTTGAAATTTTCAATTTATATAGTCTGCAACAAAGTTTTATTTATAAAAACTCCTTAAAGTATGCTTTAGTTTTTATTTAATTTTTGTAAATATTTCAGTTTATTTTTATACGAATTCTAAGAGTCTCTGTAAACTATGTTGCCTGTTTATTTAAATAGAATTTCTTTTCCCCCATTTTTTTGTTTAGGAAAAATAATTTCTAATTGTAATAACATGTACAGAATTTCATTAAATTTATTATTATTTTTTCTAAGCCTAAAAATATGCTTCATATTGTAGAATTTTTATTAGAATTCTTGATATTTTTTTGGGACATTCTCTTTACTTCTTAAGGAATTTCTTAAAAAAAAACTTTGATTTCTTAAGATAAAAAAAAAATTAAAATTTTTCTAAGAATTTTTATTATAAATTATATTGTTGTTGTTGCTGTTGCCGTTATAAGCAAGTAGATTAAAATATTAATAAAAATCTTTTCAATAAATATTTAGATTGAAAGATTTTCTACTTCTTTTCTGTTGTTTTTCTATTTTTTGTATGGTTTTTATTCCTGTGTTTTCTTATGGTTTGTTTTGTTCAACTTCATTTATATTCAACAACAAATTTCTCTCTTCTTTACTAACGATAACAACAAGAATTTTTACTTCAAACATACATAGAGATATACAGAGAAATACCTACATACGTACAAATACTTCTACATACTACACTCACATATCCTTTTATAAACATATTGCGGTTGTTTAGTATCCTTGTCTTATTATTGTTATTATTATTGTAGTCCATTTAAGGCCGCCCATATCCATATATAATATCCTTGTATTTATGCTTGTATGGCATGTGTGTGTGTGTGTGTGTGTATGTGGTTAACTTTAAACTGTAAGTAGAAGTAGTTGTGGTAGTAGTGGTGTTATCGAAGCTATCAACCATATAAATATAGACTTTAAAGTGGTCAAAATACCCTACAGTTATTTCAAATTATGTTAAGTTTAGATAGCATAGTATGGGTCTTCTTGCTGAAACCAAAACTCACTTGATGAGCATACATAGCAACCAGTTGTGATATCGCTTGAAACCATGCCTTACAACGCAGGTTTATCATATAAAGGATTTGCCTTTAGGTACGGCTAATAACCAGAATTTCAGTGATCAAATTATCGAGAAAACGAGAGCCATATAGCAGTAGATCACGCTACATAGTCGCCATAGTCTAGTGTGTAGCGTGTTGTCTTATTAGATGTGAGTCCGTGGTTTGAAACCCAGTTGCCGTCTTTTCAATTGCAAAGAAAATCTGCAGTGTTTTATTGGATTCGAAGGAGTATACATAGGGGTATTCATTAAGGAAAGACCCCCTTCCCTTAATTCCTGGTTGTAAATATGATTCTGTTTGGAACATAACTTACGGTTGAGACCCCCTTCACTTAGTTCCTGGTTGTAAATATCATTCTGTTAGGAACATACCTCACGGCGAGACCTCTTCTTTAGTTTCTGGTTGCAAATATCATTCTGTTAGGAACATAACTCACGGTGGGACCCCTTCACTTAGTTTCTGGTTGCAAATATCAATCTGTTAGGAACATAACTCACGGCGAGACGTCTTCTTAGTTTCTGGTTGTAAATATCATTCTGTTAGGAACATAACTCACGATGAGACCCCCTTCACTTAGTTCCTGGTTGTAAATATCATTCTGTTAGGAGCATACCTCACGGGGAGACCTCTTCTCTTAGTTCCTGGTTGTAAATATCATTCTGTTAGGAACATAACTCACGATGAGACCCCCTTCTCTTAGTTCCTGGTTGTAAATATCATTCTGTTAGGAACATAAGTCACGGTGAGACCCCCTTCACTTAGTTCCTGGTTGTAAATATCATTCTGTTAGGAACATAACTCACGGTGAGACCCCCTTCTCTTAGTTCCTGGTTGTAAATATCATTCTGTTAGGAATATACCTCAAGTCAAGACCCCCTTCCCTTAGTTCCTGGTTGTAAATATCATTCTGTTAGGAACATAACTCACGGTGAGACCCCCTTCACTTAGTTCCTGGTTGTAAATATCATTCTGTTAGGAACATACCTCACGGCGAGACCTCTTCTTTAGTTCCTGGTTGTAAATATTGTTCTAGAACACCTAGAGAATAAGGATAGTGCTTTCCATTGACGATGTGGTCATTCTGATGAGGGGTAAATTTGTATCTACATTTGGAGAGCTTTAGAATCCATCTTCAAAATTTTTTCGCCGCAGAAAGAGCGATTTTAAGGATCTGTAAAGATTTTATAAATACAGCTCACTGTTGGATCGAACGCGGAAATCATCGCCAACTCGCACTGGACCGAATATCTTACGTAGGACTTTTCTCTCGAATACCCTTAAGGCTGCTGCATCAGTTTTTAATAGGATCAATGCCTCTGCACCATAAAGAAGCACCGGTAGGATAAGCGTCTTGTAGAGTATTAGTTTTGTCGCTCGAAAGGGCCTCTGCTTATGGCCCACCTTATTCTTATATTCTTGAAAATGAGAAGGATAATACCCTTGCTAGATTGAAGTAACTATTGGGTCCTTAGTCTCCAATTTGCCAGGTATATAGTCACAGGTGATGGAGGGATATATCGGAGTTTTATGTGGCTCGAAGAAGAATGAAGAATGAAGTCGCCGTGGTCTAGTGGGTAGTGTGTTGGCTTATTAGACAAAAGGCCCGGGTTCGAATCCCAGGTCAGACATCAAAACGAAAAATATTTCTTCGGCGACTTCCTCTCAGCAGATTTCTGGCAAAGACTCTGAGAGTAAAAAAAAAACAAATTGCCATGGAATGCTTCTTAAAAAAAAATGTGCCGTTTGGAGTCGACTTTAAACTGTAGGTCCCCCGCCACTCATGTATAAAAATAACTCACACAACATAAGTGGTGTGAGAAGCTAGGTCGTAATCCTGACTGAAGGGTTGTAATGGCCAATTATGAATGTGGCTCGAAACATCTCGGAATATCGTACATCTTTAGGTGACATCATTTGCTACTGGATCTCAATAAGCCTAACGCAAGACTGGACTGGGTTCCTTAAAGAGTATGCAGAGGATAGCATTTCCTCAAACCTAACGACCACCTACCTAAGAATCGTCTACTTTGACTTTTACAGAGTGTCTGTAAATGAACACGTCTTTTAACCAAAAGGCATTCGTATTTGGAATTCTAATCTTGATATTCGATAACCAGGTTGTGTTCAACCAATATAAGTCCAAGGGCCGAAAGAAAAAAATGCTCATGAAGCTGTCAATTTAAATCAATTTAAATGGAAGCCTGTTAAGCTCTAAGCAAGCGGATTTTGTAAGGATACCGGGTAGTGTCTCTGTTATCTGCATCACAACAGATTTACTTACTTTATTAAGGCATTTAACAGCCTTTAAGGGTGTAGTTCAACAAAAGACTACACCATAAAGAAAAGGTTGTGATCCTATAACCTATATTGAGTGTATAGCATTAGGACGATGACTCTATCCTCTACCGATTGTTCTTCTACTGCCAATAGTACCATAGATTAGTTAACATTTAATAACTTGAAGTTATTATTCCTAACACTGCTTTACAGCTCTTCCTAGTCGCTATTGTTCTCAACCAAAATCCTTGTCCTTGCCTTATTATTTGAAAACTTTATTGAATTTTCTTAATTTTTCATTTGCTCACGTATTTTTGGTATCTTTCTTCAATGAATTCTTGTTTTTCTTTTCTTTTTTATTTTTAAACTCTACAGAAGAGCACGTCTTATACGTTATCTGTACGTCTATAAATAATTTATTTTGTTCTACAAAATGAGTCTGAGTGTGCGTGTGTGTGTGTGTATTTTTGTATTCTATTCAGGGTATTTATGTTCCAACTTAAATGTTTAAAACATAAACATGTCTTGTTATTGTATTTTATATCGTATTTATGATATCCTTCCTTCCATCCACCCACACACACACAAACACACACTTCTCTACTTATCCGCCACCACCTACACTCTATTAAAGCAACAAACATGGTTTATAAATGAACATTTTCTCAAGACTCAGAAGACTCTCAGAAGTGTACACAGTTTTTCTGCTCCTTTGTGGTTAAATTATCACTAAAGCGTACACGTTCCCATAGGGGAATACATGCCATATTTTAGACATCGATATCGATATGCCTGCCACCTCAATAGGCAGACAGGCAGCTGGCTGACTTATGGAAAGTGGTAGAAGAGAAATATTAATTGCAACGATATATTAAAGCGAGAACTTGAGCAAAAATTTTAAACACGATTATTGGAAATGCCAATAAATACGGCCATGTTTCTCACCCGTTAATTACTGGTTGCATATGATGCAGTATGAAGCCAAGGGTGATTGTGGTAAAGCCATTGCTTCCAGAGAAAGCAAAGTGTCCTTGGACTGCATTTTTTCAAAAATTGCCCTAGAAGAACTATTTATTACTGGCGATTAAGGTCGCCCTGGCACTATGATAACCAAGTTTTTTGTGGCATCCTAATTGCATGCCACAAAAAACTTGGCGATGCTACAGGTTACAACGCCACGTTGTTTCTTTATTACACGAGGAGTTTCGAGATAAAATCATGTTCACGTTGGGCAAAAAATTATGTGATTTGCGTTGTTAAACTTTCTACATTTCTTTAGACAGACTCTGTCTCTAGTGTTGCAGCATTTTGAAACCAATAGCTAGACGGTAAGGTACCGCCTTGTACAATGGGTCAATTTCGACCTCCGGGTACTGTGCTTGTCTTCACCGGCAGGTGCGCGTCCTCTAACCTAAGGTGCCTCCTGATATTAATGCAAAAAAGTGGTCAAAAAGACCGTCTGCCTGCTGCAATAGTCCAAAGATGGTTATTTAAATGACATTATAAAAAATTTCATTGCATACTTGTAGGCTTATTATTAAAATATTCTTATTTTAAATCAATTTTCTTTTCTTGCCGTTTAACTATGAAAGAATTTTTAAATTTAAACATTTAATATTCAACTTCAAACAGACTCCCTCACCGAATAATGGGCCTTATTTTCCAAAAGAAAAAATAAAATCCTTTGCATATTTTTAGGCATCAAAATTTTTTAATATAACTTATAAAAATTTAAATTCTTTAGAAGCCAAACGAAAAAAATAAAAGAAAAAGGAACGAACACAAAAGAAAAATTGCGTTTAAAAAGTCTCATTTGATAACCACAATTACTGGCCACACGAATTGTCAATTGTTTTTCAGTTTTCCACAGTTTTATTCCCATTTTTCTCTAATTTTTTTTCTCCATTTGGAATTAAATTTACTTTTAAAACTTTTTTTTTTAAATATTTTAAGACATATTTTGTTGAACAAAAAGTTTGGTTTGATTTCAAAAAAGTTTTCCTTTTGTTATGATGCCGCAAGAGTCCCAGTTGTACGATAATGATGACGATGATGAGGCTGATGATATTAAAATAATAACATCCTGGGTGTACTTTTTTTTTATTTTCTACGAAATAAAGTCAGAAAACATAAGCTGCTTCACAAATATAATTTTAAATTAACACCAAGTTTTTACGTTTTGTATAGATTTTGTATTTGTTTTTTTTTTTTTAAGAACTTAAAAATAATTTTGTAGTCTACCTTAAGGCTTGTTTGCAAGCTATATTTATAGCATACTTTAGGGCTTTTGAATATTGTTCTTCTTTTTAGAGAGTTTTTATTTAAAAAAATGATTTCTTTTGTTGTCTTTAATTCTTTCTACAATGCCTTTTTAAGAAGCAAAGCAGGCACAGAGACTTTGCCTTAAAGTATGCCACAAAGAAATGTAATTTGTTTACCGACTCTATTGTAAATTTGACTGCATATTTATTTTTAAGCTGTTACAAACAAAATCCCATAATGCTAATAAAATAATGCTTTTGTGGTTGCTTTTCAAAGACCACACCAGCAAAACCACCAAAAAAAAAAAAGAAAAGAAAAAGTCTTCAAATTAAAAAGAGAAAAAAATTCAATTTCTTTATGAAAGAAATTATAATTCTTTTGAACAGTTTTTGTTGTAAAGCGCGTTGGAAAGAAAAACAAAAAATAAAACACAAAATTTTAATTCCTTAAATCAAATTTGGCTTTTCGTTTTAAAATAGGTTTGGCTCTGGCTTGCAGAGCATTTTTGTTTTCCTTTCTTTTGTGTCAGCTTTTCTTTTCGTTTTTTTATAAATTCTCTTAAATCACGCAGTACAAGAAAATTAATTTTAACACGAAATTCTTATCTCAGAATCAAATGCTAAAAACGCGATAAACGAATTGTGTTTTGGTTACACTAATGAAAATAGTTCTAGACACACTAATAGAAATAAGGCTTTGAAAATAAAGCATCCGTCTCATAAGAGGGTGGCATATGGTATTGGAAATTTGTTTGGTTACATTACTGTTGTGGCTGTTACTCGATCTTCTTCAAAAGTGCTGAAAAGTTTCTTTTTCCGGTTGGCCTACGGCAGACATTAGGTTAGAGAACGTGCACCTGTCGGTCAAAACAAGCACAGTACCCGGAGGTCGATATTGACCCATTGTACAAACAATTTGATCACAAATTTGTTTCGTGTCGTACTCTAGAGAAGACTGTTAAACCACGGCAAACAATGCTCAGTTATTTTCGTCTTGTACTCATACATGAGAATCATGCATCATACTTTTACATGGTCATCCTACCCAGACAATTTCATCAAACTCAGACATGGTCACCAAATCATACAGCTTCATCATACTCATACATCATTATCATACTCATACCTAGTCAGCTTCTACTTCATACTTATACATGATCACCATACTCATCCATCACGAGTTATGGGGACAGGTGGCAGCCATTCTGAGTGAATATGGAAAGCAGGCCGGCAATTATGTCTTTGAAATGACTATAGCGCGGTGTAAATGGTTTTCCTGCGTAAAAACAAAAAAATAGAATTTGCGAATTGAAGTAAAGAGTATACAAACATGCACTCACTTTTGCTCCTTTTTTTATATGTATTTCAAATGACTTTTAAATCTTTTTAAGTGTATGTTTTATTTATCTTTCAAACAATTTAAAATCCTTTCGATATATTCTGTTCCTAATAGTCCCTGAACACCCCCGCCTACTTTGCGCTTTTTACCCTTTTCTCACCCTCCCTGATATCTTAATCACTGGACCAAGTTTTATAAAAATTTTAATAGAAAACTGTATTCGAAATGGATTTTTAAATTGATTTTAAAAAATTCGTTTTTTTTATATACTTTGGCCTGCTGCAATTCATTTCCTGTTGAATTTTCTCTTTAAAATATTGAAAAAGAAAGGAATTGAAGGATTATTTTTCAATATAATTTTTGAAACAAAAACTAGAGAGAAAAGATTTTTTTTTGTCCATAAATTTCGATTATTTTGTTAAATGTATCAGAAGTATCAGGTAGTATCAGGTAGAATTAAAAAATTTATTTAATAAATCGACTCCAGCAGACTCCAAAAGAACAAAAGTGATGACAGAACAGGGTGATAAGGAATTTAGGAGAAACTGTTCTCAGTCGTTAGACTTAAATCAATAGATCAGTTCAGTTCAGCTCTCTATTCCCTCTTCCATGTTATTGCATTGCCTTTGTAAAAAGTTTTTTTATGATATTTGCGAGATCTGTTGAATCCAGGGAGTTATACGAACAAGATTCAAAGCAGTTCCAACCATACTGCTTTACTTACTTACTTAATTTGCCATTAACAACCCAATGAACGGCTTTCGGCCTGCCGCAACACATTCTTCCAGACGCCTCCGCTTCTTGCGCGCCTACGCTAGTTGGTCACACCAATCGATGATAGGGTTTCCTCGATTTGGTCCTTCCAACGTATACAAGGTCGTCCTCTTCGCCGACTTCCGCAGATCTCTGCATCAAATATCCATCTCGCCGGAGCATCCTCCTCCATTCGAATGAAATGGGCAAGCCAGGACAGCCGCTGGATATTAATAAGATGTTCAACGATGTTCCAGTACGGGGTAGTCGTGCTTTTGTTGTGCAGCCCTTGCGCTGATCAACTTCTTCCTTTCCCTGATTAGGCGGAACTTGGTTAGTACAGGAACTGCGTTTCACCCGTGGCATCACAACGGGCCGCCATGCGTGCTCAAGTGAGCTTTGTGATATCAGAGCTACCACTACGACCTAACCTAACCTCAACGTCTATGTCGTTGAGGAGCTCATACAGCTCACCAAATCGCACTGGAACGAAGATCTTAAGTAGGACTTTTCTCTCAAGGTTGGTGCATCTGTTCTTAATAGGATCCATGCTTCTGCGTCATAAAGAAGCACGGCTAGGATGAGCGTCTTGTATTCACTTAGGTTTTGCAAATGTTTTAATTTCAATCGTAAGTAAGGGTTTTCCCTTTTTTATGTACAATGGGTCAATTTCGACCTCCGGGTACTATGCTTGTCTTGACCGACAGGTGCACGTCCTCTAACCTAAGGGATGTCCCACTATCTTCTTTGACAGACAAGCGTCAATTACAATTACAACCTTCATGCCCTAATGTTTGGGGTTCTGCTGGCATTATCTTGATCGATTCTTGCGACAACTCTGTGGCATCTCTGTCTTATATGGGTTCCAATTCACAGAAACAAACCGAAGAGTGTTTTGCTAATAAGCTTGTACACTTTTACAGGTTACACCCGATATGCCTCATACTTCTGCTGGACTATCCATTAAGCCTCTCCGTCTTCATCTGAGACACTACTTCTGTAGAAATAACTTGTGTACGTAAGCCTGTCTATTAGGCAGGGCTCCAAAGAGGAAAGAGGCCATAACTCCTTTTTGAACGCATTTGCATTGCCTAAATTCTGGATATAATTTAGACTAGTGGTGTGTATAAGAAACTGTCTCTGAGATAAAAGAGTCCTAAATCTTTGCTGAATAATGTTCCTACCCCGGTAGGGTCTAGCAAATTTAATTCGACAAAATAAATATTCCGGCCGTCCCGTGTAAATTATCTTATGAAGTAGAATATGGCACCTAATTTTTAGGAGATTATCAAATTTTACATTAAGAATCCGGCAAGCCAAATGGGAAATGTGATCACGAAGCCCATTCTGAATGACATATTTAGCTATGTTCTTAAATGCCAAGTTAATTCTACGTTTATCATCACAATCACAGTTTGCGAAGATTTCACATCCATACAAAAGTACCGGAATTAAGTACGTTCTGGCAAGTTGCATACGAATGGCAAAAGGAGTCGAATCAATAACAGTCCACAAGTTCCTAAGCATACTATAAATTCTACCTACAACGACACCTATATGGTTAGATCACGATAAGCTGCCATTAAAGACAATACCCAGATTTTTTGCAGATTTGACAAAATCTATTTTATTTCCCCTGATGCACAATTCAGGTCTGATAAATGATTTGTCAGTTCTCGAAAGTATAACACATTTAAACTTGGAGGGATTGTTGCAAAGTCCATTGGCCGAGGCCCAGTTGTCAATCCTAACCAAATCACTATTAATGTAATCCAAACAAGAATTAATATTCTCCCTAGGAGTACTAGTATAAAGCTGGACATCATCAGCATACATATGAACCATTACAGTGAAGCAAGACATCCGGTAAATAACAGAAGCCCAAGTATTGACCCCTGGGGAACACCTCTACTAATATTAAGTGGATTTGAGATATTGTCATTAAGATGAACTTTTTGAAACCTATTCAGCAAATAAGAATTAATAAGATTACAGGCTGAATTTGAGAAATAAAACAGCTTCTCCGGAGCTTTTTCAAAAGAACTTCGTGATCGACTGTGTCAAAAGCCTTAGTGTAATCAAGCAGAACCAAAAACGCTACACTATTTTCATCTAGTTTCGACTTGAGATCTTCTACAACATTTATTACAGCTGTAGTACAACTTCTACCTTTCATAAATCCCGACTGACTAAGGGTAAAGTAATTGTTACACTTCAGGTAATTAGTGATCTGTCTGGCCATTATATTCTCCATTACCTTGGACAAAAACGGAAGGATAGCAATTGGCCTGAACTCGTTGTTCGTTTTGGGAATAATTTTTGCCAGTTTCCAATGTTCAGGAAAAGTAGATTTAGTCAGAACAGTATTGAACAAGTGAGTATAGTATGGCAAAAGTTTAGGAGTCAAAGCTTTCAAGAATGAAGGATTCAAATCACCAGAATCAAACGCATTCGATTTTACCGCTGAAATACATTCCAAAACCTCGAACTGATTTACACAGCGAAAACTAAAGGAATGTTGTGGTAGAACACAACAAAGATCATCATAGAAGTTACCGATAGAAGTTGGAATCTTAGCATTTACGAACTGGTCATTAAGCATATTCACATCCACATCAATATCTGTTCCAGTACTCTTTCGGCCAATTCCTATTTCTCCAATTACATTCCATTTAGACCTGTTGTCCATTGCGATGGAAAACTTTCCACCATAATACAATGCCTTGGCAATTCGTATGCGCTAGGTAACTTCCATCCGTGCCAATTTATGTAAAGCCTTTAAATCATCAGTCCTAAATCTCTTCCACCGCCTGTATGCACTGTCTCTCCTTCCAATGAGTGCCTTTATCTCAGTATTAAACCAAGGCTGCTGTTTCGGCCTGATGCACTTGGTTCTGACAAGAACGCATCTGTCATAGATCAAGCGTACATTCTCCTGAATAAATGACAATTGGTCATCCGCATTTCCCAGTATATATACCTGGTCCCAAGATACGTCATTCAATTCAATATTCAGAGTCGCATAATCCATGTTCCTGAAATCACGGTATGTAATATATTTGCCCACTGCACAAGGTACGGGTGCATTATAATTGAGGAAGAGAAACAAGAAGCTGAAATTTGGTCATATAACTGTACCCTTTCAATGTGGTTCACAAATATAAGGTCAATCAAGCTACTAGATGTCGAATGGAAGTGTGTAGGTGTCGACACATTAACAGGACTGAGATGAAGTGAAAGCATTGCTCCAATAAGTGGATTATCAAGTAGAAGATTGTTATTAAAGTCACCTACGACAACTATGTCGTCATATTGAATGGTGATGTCCTCAAGTATGGAAATAAAATGATCAAGATTTACACTAGAATGAGGTCTATATACACAACCCAAAAGAAGTTTCTGATTATCGACACTTGAAATTTCCAGAAACAAGAATTCAATTCCACTCCCAATGGGGGTTAATAATTTCTCCTTACAAAGTATACCGTTCCGAACATAAATCGCAACTAGGCAGGGCCTCAAAGAGGAAAGAGGCCATATAATCAATTCGTTACAGAAAATCCAAAGCATGCTATGAACCAACTAGAGTCAGAACTTTTCATACCTACATAATTGGTCATTACAACCCTTCAGTCAGGTTTAGCTTCTCACACCACTTATGTTATGTGCGTTAATTTTATACATGAGAGGCGGGACCTACAGATTAAAGTCGACTCCGAACGACAGATTTTTGAGAAGCTTTTCATGGCAATTTTTACTCTCAGAGTCTTTGCCAGAAATCTGCTGAGAGGAAGCCGCCGAAGAAATATTTTTCATTTTGAAGTCCGACCTGGGATTCGAACCCGGGCCTTTTGTCTAATAAGCCAACACACTACCCACTAGACCACGGCGACTCAGAACGTTGTTGAGTTCAATTTGATTTACGTGAGCGTTGTTCCATGCTGCTCTATGTAGCAGTTATGTATGATATTTGCCTCCTCTTTACAAAATAAATATCATATGTGCCCTTATTTCTGTGGATACCCTACCTTTTTAACTCCTGCAGTTCAACAATTTTTATTAGGTCCCTTGTTTTGTATCCTTTCATATCAGTTCCCCTGTTGCCGTAGGTATAATTTTCCATATGAATTTTTCGTTACACATGTAAAAAAAAATTTTTTTTGTTTTTGTTGCACATACATGTGTTAACATATTTTATATTGTTGTTACTTTAGTTGTTGTCATTGTTGTTGTTGTTGACTTTATAGCTGTTACTGTTGTTTATTTGTTAACAACACTAACAACAACATAAAATGGGTTGAACTTTTTTTTTTTTGTTTCTTTCTAAACTCTTTTTTTTTGCACCCTGTCAAGTACAATCCTAAAATAGAAGAGAGTAGGAATCCCTTTTAGAAAAAAATTGAAATTTTTTTTTTTTTTTCAATATTTATACAGGGTTACGGATTCACTTTTTCATTTTCATTCAATGTTTTTAACATATCAACCTCATAGTCGATATTTTTTTTGTTTGTTTTTGTAAAAGAATAAAGAATTGTTTTGGATTCGATTACAAAAAAAATTGGTTTTTTTTAAAAAGCAACACAGCAGAATAAAAACACTGCCATTGTACACTTGACTTCATTCAATTTAATTTAAAACAATGCAAAAAATTCAAAAAACAACAAATTGTTGAATTAAATTTAATAAAATTCGTATCAAAAAAATATGTTCGAATTTTGTTTAAAGCTGATCGAAGTCTAGGCTTGAATTTGATTTAAAATGAAACAATTTTTCTACAAATTAAATTTGAATTTGACATACATACATACATAATTGGCCATTACAACCCTTCAGTCAGGATTACGACCTAGCTTCTCACACCACTTATGTTGTGTGCGTTAATTTTATACATGAGTGGCGGGACCTACAATTTAAAGTCTATTCCAAACGACAGATTTTTGAGAAGCTTTTCATGGCAATTTTTTACTCTCAGAGTCTTTGCCAGAAATCTGCTGAGAGGAAGTCGCCGAAGAAATATTTTGCGTTTTTGATGTCTGACCTGGGATTCGAACCCGGGCCTTTTGTCTAATAAGTCAACATACTACTACACTAGACCACGGCGAAACAAAAAAGAGAATAACTTGCAAATCATTGATGAAAGTTAGGCTCATAATTAATCCTTTTACTGTTTGTATGTCTAGTCTAATCCTTTTCAAATGAAATTTATATTCCCAGTGAAAATAATTTATGATGGCCGGCCTACACACCACACTCACAGTGTAGCAGTAAATCATGTTTAAATTGTTAAATTATAGCCTCGTCTAGCTTTGATGGCATAGAAAATAAAATTTCCCCAACAATTTACAAATTATTTCCAATTATTCGATGGATAATTTACCGAATATTTACTTTACTCTTCTACATTCTACACTACACTGAACCTACATATCGTTGGTCTCATGTAGAAAGGCCCTAACTTGCACATTTTTTGTTTTTTTTATAAAATCTTTGCCAGGAGGTGTGTGTATGTATTTGTGTTAAATGTATTGGAATCACAAAGAAAAAAAATCAACTTCGCAAAAAATGTGAGTTAGGGCCTTTCTACATGAGACCGACGATATGTACGTATACAAATATTTACGTACGTTTTTATGGCATTAGTCATGCCAATGCAAAATTGCTAAGACAAAAAAAAAAAGAGAAAATAATTTACCAGCCTATGTCCGCCTGTCTATAGAAATAATTTTAAGAATTTTATTGTACAACTTGTCCGTCTGTCCATCCATTTGTTTGTCTGTCCGTATGTCTGTCTGTCTGTCTGTTTAGTTGTTATTATTATGATTTTATAAAAATTAAAATGGAAACTAAAACGAATTGGATTTTTTTGCATTTCTAATGGAAATTAATTGCTATGAGATTAAGACAAGGGATTTTGGTAGGAATGTTTTAGGAAATGTTTTCTGTGCATACGAAATACGGAACTGAAGTGGTAAATTAAAACACAATAAAATTCTAACGATTATCATCTACAAGACAAGGCGGATGTTGTCTTTAAATTGAAAAGAATTATTAATTAATTATTTATTTATTGAATGAACAATCAATATTGATTGAAAGCATGAACATGTATGAATGAAACACTATTTGATTTTAAAAAGCGAATGTAAACACTTAGTGTATGACCTGTGGTGGATTGAATGATTCACTTGAATTCGTTTTACAAAAGTGTCAAGTTGTCTTTAGACACAACGTTTCTTAATTGGCCAATCGTTTAGGTTCTGAAAATGCTTCAATCTCAATGTCTGTAAAGCAATAAATCGCCCGGCAGAAATTATCCTAAGAAATGGTTTTCCCTTTCCTATATTCTCTGATAGCAAAGCGACAATCACATCTCTTTTGATTGTAACCTTCATGCCCCAAATTGTTGGGCTTCTGCTGGCACCACCTTGATCAACTCTTGTGACACCTGTGTGGCGCCTCTGTCTCATATGGGTTCCAATTCACGGAAACATGAATGGTGGTTAAGCTCCAAAATTTGCTGAGAGAAAGTCGCCGCAATATTCCTAAAACCCTAATGCCTAAATCAGTAGGCACTAAAGCAACCCCTATGGGAAGGTTGTGCAGTTGAACTACTCTTAACTGTATTTTTCTCCCATGAATAATTTTTATGTTGGATATACATTCAGAGGGCATGGTTATCAAACGACCAATATCCAGTCTTTACGGACAGTTATCATGAATAAGTTCCATCCACTAGTAAGTCTGTTAACACATTCCGTTTATGTCTGCCTTTTCACCTGAAATTTGCCTTTGTAAAGTAAAGATCAAAAAGGCTTTTTGACAGGCCAATAAATTCTACACTTTCCTGAGGAAGACCATGAAGAGATTTATTGATACCAATCCGAAACCAATCCGAAACCCATAACTCGTACTCATAACAAAGATTGCCCTACTCGCCCTAAGACACCCGATAGAGAAGTCGTTTAGCATAAGAGAAATATACCCTGATTACAAAGGATGGATATAAAGAGGACCTTTAATATAATAAAATAAGATATGGACAGTAAAATTGCTTCAATAAAGCAATTGTCCCTCCCAGTGTCCCGCCCCCTAAATCGAACTGTGTGGAATGAGCTGCTATTTACGTTGGAACAGATCAACAGTTTGCCTACGTCCTCTCAATTTCAAGTAGATTTTTAAACCAAATAAAGTTACGAATGTTTGTTAAAGGTCATCTAGCAAAGGTTTAAGCTTTAATCCCGTAGAGTCGATGATGATATTTTTTATCAGAGGGTACAAAAAATCATTTTTACGGTCATTGGTTCTCGTATAAAGCGAACTAGTAAAGAATTTCGAACAAATCGACTGTGTTGTATTGCGTATGCGGATGTTTTGTAAATCCTATTGGACAAGTTACCCCTGGCCCTTGAGAAAGTTTGTGAGTGGACGATCGGTTTTGGTTTCAAGGTAAATCACAGAAAGACCGACGTGAAAAATCCCATTATTCCTCATTCATACAATATGCCTCAATCGAGCCTATGTCTTTCTGTGGTTAGACCAAGTATAGTGCAGTGGCATTAGTACAGAGAATATAATTCGGTATCGCACTTAATAAAACGGCTTTTTTTTGTCGGTTGCAAATATCTCCCATACCACCGCATCAAATTTAATGAATGATATCTCATTTTAAAGCTTATATCTAACACTAATGGCGAAAAATAATTAGAAATTGAAAAATTAATATTTTCATTGATAAAAATTATATTTTATATAGAACTGCATAATAATACTGTTGTCATTATGATTATATGTTTTTGTTCAAGTGTGGTAATACAGGGTCTACATAATATAGTATGTATTAAAATCCATTCTGGCAATACCGCTATTTACTATAATGCCGTTTATTACTAAGTCAGTGATATATAATATGCATATTAAGTTGTAAAAAGCCATTTTGGCAATACTTTGCAGTAGTTGTTAGATCAAGTGCGATAAACAGGGTCGCTTAACTGTAATGCTATATGCTGTAATGCATAATAATATATAATGTTGTAAAAGCCAGTTTGGTAATGTCGTTATTGTCATGGCATTGATTGTTTTATGAAGTGTAGTAATACGGGTCAATAAATGTTACCAGGCTAATCGTGACAAACTTGGGAGAGCACATCATATCTGTACTCATACCCCGAATCAACCTTACACCTTCTGATCCAACTGTGCCTTTCCGAATGACACGAAAACAATTCCCTGTGAAAGTCGCTTTTGCTATGACGATGAACAAACCCTTCAAAAGGTAGGATTGTATTTACCAGAACCGGTCTTTTCATATGGGCAGTTATACGTGGAGAAGTCGCCGTGGTCTAGTGGGTAGTGTGTTGGCTTATTAGACGAAACACCCGGGTTCGAATCCCAGGTCCAGACATCAGAACGAGAAATATTTCTTCGGCGACTTCCTCTCAGCAGATTTCTGGCAAAGACTCTGAGAGTAAATATTGCCATGAAAAGCTTCTCAAAAATCTGTCGTTCGGAGTCGACTTTAAACTGTAGGTCCTGCCACTAATGTATAAAATTAACGCACACAACATAAGTGGTGTGAGAAGCTAGGTCGTAATCCTGACTGAAGGGTTGAAATGGCCAATCATGTATGTATGTATTGGGCAAGTTACACCTGACCCTTAAGAAAGTTAGTGAGTGGACGTTCAGTTTTAGTTTCAAGGGAAATCACTGAAAGACGGACGTGAAAATCCCATTATTGTTCATTCATACAATATGCCTCAATCGAGCATATGTCATACTGTGGTTAGACCAAGCATAGTGCAGTGGCATTAATACTGAGAATATAATTCGGTATCGCACTTAATAAAACAGCTTCAGAAAGAACAATTTCAATCTTAAACTTTAAAGAAGGGATCAGAAGAAGAAGTGGAGAGACGAAGCTCTCCAATAGAATTCTTTCCTGCATTTTTATGTTAATTTTCTTGATATTTTTATTGCGTTTTAATTTAATTTTTTATGTTACTGTTACTGCCTCCCCCTAACAACAACTGTTTCTTGCTTTACCGCATCATCGAAATACTAGGAAATAAATTAAAAACTAGACTAACAACCCACCCGTTCATCAGTAGCATTAAATGCTAGGCAGTTAAAGTTTCCGGTATATTTGGTTAATGAATGAACGAACCACAACAACAACTAGCAGTTGGTTACTGAAAAGAACGCAATAAAAATGAAACAAGTTTTCAAAATTTCTTTAAAGAATTTTTAATTTTTAAATACAAAAAAAAAAAAGAAAGAAAATCTTAAAATAAATATTGATTTAAGAACTTATTTCTTAAAAACTTTAATTTAAAATTTCAAAAAGCAAAAGTCATGATCCATCAATACAGTGAGTGATCAACCAGCCAAAGATTTTAAATCACTGGCGGATAAGCGCGTTTCAAATTGAGGTGCAGAACTTACTTCTGCTGGCAAGGAACTAAATTTAAACGAAGCACGATAGCCCTTGCTATCGGCAACATAATTAACAATTAAATTTCTTCCTGTATCTGGATAAAAGGTCCTGAGTGATCCCTCGATTATTAAATGAGTCTTCTGGGGATCCAAAGAGATGATTTCCGTCAACTCGCTGTTAGGAATGGTTAGGCTAAAGGGAAAGTATTTGTTTTAGACTTTCTGTATTGAAAAAGGATAAAAAAAAATTTTAAAAGTTTACCTCAATTGATAACGTTGTTGATCTAAACGCTGTAGTTTATAATTTTCTGTTTCTATCACAGGCAAGTTTAAGTTAATTTTCTCCTCTTGGGCATGGATATGATAGCAATTTATGATCACAATTATCAAAATTAGGAAAATCTGTAAAGATAATTAAAAGTAATTAGAAAATATTCATTATATTGGGAATTTATTGCATCCAATAAGAGATTCGAACAGCAATTTGAACTGTTCATACATGATTTATACTATGTTCACGTATGCAATTTAATTGAGCCAATATTCGCTTAATTGAGAAAAAAAAATTTTACCGTTCAGATATAATAAATATACGCAATATTATTCAGTTTACTCAATATTTATTTGACAGCTGGTAAACAAACTAGCTGGTTGTTTCAACAACATTGTTCTTTCTTTCCCCTGGGGGAACTCTTCTTTTTTCTAAGCCCGAAGAAATGAAATCAACTTGCAACTCAAATGCCAATTTGAATGCTTAATTATGTTCATTTAAAACAATATTATCCACCAAGCCGGAGATAGATGCATATGTTCACATTATAACGTGGGGCACCTACTAAAGGGTTCGCCAAATAATGCTTTTTTTTTTTTTTGAAAATGCTTTAAAAAAATATTTTCTCAAATTTCGTTTTTTATTTGAAAGTACAATCCTTCCGGTTAATAATGGACAAATTATTCCCACAAATAATAGTCTAATGGTATCAAATCACAGCTCTGAGGTGGCCAAATAACATCAGCTCTGCGTCTAATAATGCGATTTTCAAAAACAGGGCACAAAACATCAACGGCAGCTTTGGCTCTGTGGCACGTAGCGCCTTCCGGTTGAAACCAAATGTTACCAATATCCTACTTTTCAATTTTTGTGAACAAAAATTTATTCAACATGGGCCGATAACAACCGCCATTGACTGTATTCTTTGCTCATTTTCGAAGAAAAATGGCCCGATTATACCTCTGGACCAAAATCCGCACCAAACAGTGAGTCGTTTTGGTTCCGTTAGCTTTTCAATGTATGCGTGCGGGTTTTCTGTGCCCCAAATACAACAATTTTGCTTGTTTACATAACCGCCAAGATCAAAATGCCACAGCAGCAATATTCTCCGATGTACGCACTGTTTTTGGCTTTTCACGCTTTGGTTTATCGATAAGGATGCCAGTTTCTTTCACGAACATACAGAGCTGAAGGTGCTTCTCTTCTTCCACAATCCGTACGCAACTTTCGCACACATTCTGCAACATTACTATGATTTTCAAAGTAATGTCGCAATATTTCCCAGCATTGTTCAAGCGTATACACAACCCTATTCGTTCAGCGGAAGGATAAAACTAATTGTCTTTCAAAGCAGACATGAGCTAAGTGTTACCATTCACGAAATAAGCACTAGTTGAAAAAAAAAAAAACGTTAGATGACAGACCCGATAGTGTAGTACGTTATGTTCTGTTTCGAACGTTCGCAACATCTGTTACGAGGAAATGCAAAATCTGTCATTTCACGGATAAAAATTGCGACAAAAAAAAATGAAAAAATTTCTAAATATTGCCAAATTTTTTCTAGCACTCTCCTTAAATTGCGACAAAAAAAAAAAGAAAAAATTTCTAAATGTTGCCAAATTTTTTCTAGCACTCTCCTTAAATTGCGACAAAAAAAAAACGAAAAAATTTCTAAATATTGCCAAATTTTTTCTAGCACTCTCCTTAAGTGATAAAAGTTGAGTTTGGTGATTATTAGAATTTTATCCATAGTGTAGACTTTCTTTTGAAGCTTACTGTATATATGATTTAAATTTTTTTTTAATTATAGTTTTAATACAAAGTAAAGTGCATAAATATGTTTTTGGAAGCTTTTAGTTTTAAAAATTTCTTTTTATTTGTTTTAAAAATTATCATATTTTTATAACACATTCTCTAATAACTAGAAATTTTTTTGTTAATTTAATTAAAATTTATTTGATGCAATAAATTATTGTTTTATTTTGTTAAATTTTTTTTTTCAAACACACTTTTATATTCATGATGTGGATGCTGTTCTTCTTCTGGTATTCGCACTGATCTCTTAACAACTGAATTTGAATTTTTTTAAAATTTCAAATGAAACCAAAAGAATGAAGCAAAGAGCAAGCAAGCAGTCTATCTGACTGGTTTAATGGCACTTGCAATACGATTTTATTTCTTAATAATTTGTTTAAAAAGTTAACAATTTTTTAATAATTTTTATTTAATTTTTTTTTTATTGTTGGCTTAGAAGTGCATTCATTCATTGCTTGAAAACAACACTTTAGAAAAGTAAATTTACTTTTGCTTTGTATTTCCATCAATATATGCTTAATAATCATACCTTTATTGTTGTTTTGATTGGGTTTTGTTTTTGTTTTTTTTTGTTTTCTTAACAATTTCTTAATAATTTTGTACTGTTTTGGTGTTTAACAATCAATCATCATTCCCAATCATTATGTCTGTCTGTATCGAAAAGAAAAATCCACTACACTTTAGTCCGCTTAACGACGTAGTCATCAACTGCTTGCTTTTGTGCTTGTTAACTCTACTGCCTTCTGTCTTTTTTGTAGGTCTTGAGCGCGCTTAAGCTGTACTTCTACTTATGATTTGTTAGTCACGTTTATTTATTAATTTTGCAAAAGTGTTTTATAAATAAATTTATTGTTATTATAAATCATATACACAAATTAGAAACAACAAAAACAACAACAACAAATTAAATAAACACTGAAAAAAAAAACGATGAAAAAAACAACTTAAAGCAACACTTTTAAACCTGACCTTAGCCACCAAAAAAGGCAGTCAAGAAGTCTGAAAATAAACATTTCGCAACTAAGTAAAGTGATCTATGTACGTACGGCAACGTAATAATTAAAAATCATTAGCATAGCATGCCTCACTGCTATTAAGATAAAAGGGGGAGAGTACACACACGTTTTTCGTCATTCAATATTTTAATTGCATTTGTTTGCTTCACACTGTACAACATATTTCTCTCAAAAGCGTTTAGATTAGTTTTGTTTGATGCATCCTCTTCCACATGCTGTTCGTTGTCAGTCATAATAACACGGTCTTTCGCGTAGCCCCTAAAAAAAGGCTAATGATGTCAAATCGCATGATCTTGGTGGCCAGTTGATATCGCAACGATGAGAAATTACGCGGCCAGAAAATGTCTCCTGCAATAAAGCCATATTCGCTCGAGTAGTGTGGCTTGTGTTACCGTCTTGTTGAAACCACATACTCTCCAGTCGCACTCTTCAAAAGCAGGCAAAAAAATGTAGGCTATCATATGACCATAACACTCCGAATTGACGGTGACAGTCGTTCCATAGTCGTTTTCGAAAAAGTAAAATCCAATCAGGCAGGGTTTTCTCGATTTGGTCGTTTCCTTATAGACAAAGTTATTCTCTACACCGACTTTCTTTAATCCCTCCCATCATTAAATAACCTTCTTACCAGAGATCAGCAACGAGTATTCAAAACGATGAGTAGATTCGAGTCATACTTATAATTTCTGATACTTATACGCATTCATACTTATTTTAATATCATACTCACACTACTCATATTCAAAATTTGAAATACTCATCGTACTCATGCTTAACAATACGCATGATGTTGTTGATTTCGACTCATCTCTACTTAACATTTACACGAAGCACTAAATAAATATGAAGTCGCTTATTAGACAAAAGGCCCGGGTTCGAACCCCAGGTCAGACATCAAAACGAAAAAATATTTCTTCGGCGACTTCCTCTCAGCAGATTTCTGGCAAAGACTCTGAGAGTAAAAATTGCCATGAAAAGCTTCTCAAAAGTCTGTCGTTCGGAGTCGACTTTAAACTGTAGGTCCCACCACTCTTCTATAAAATTAACGCACACAACATAAGTGGTGAGAGAAGCTAAGTCGTAATCCTGACTGAAGGGTTGTAATGGCCAATTATGTATGTATGTAAAATCCAATCATACCTTCGGACCAAAGAGCGACCAAACAGTGACTCAAACGCGTTTAGATCGGTTTTGTTGTACTGCTTTTAATATAAATGTCTAATGCATCCTCTTCCACAATGCTGTTCATTGTCAGTCATAATAACTCTCCTTGTCTATTGCTTCCTCAATGTCCCGGTGTTTCCTTCCTGAGATGCTTTCAGGTCACCGGGGTTCCTGAAGTTTCTGTGTTCTAATGATGCATTCTTCTCAACACGGAGTTTGCATTTTAGGCTTGAATCGATTCCCATACTAAACCAAATTTTCTTGGAATCTATTATGCGCCGTAATATGACAATTACAACACTTACTCCTCGTCAGTCTAATGCGTAACTCAAACCACTTTTTCCAATAATTACCCAATAAAAGTGAAGGTTGCCTCAAATCTATTCGAGTAGAGAAGAGTGTGTCTGCTTGCCTTCGTCTTTCTTGTAGCCTTGCATAACCTTTTAAACCCCTATACCTACAACTCATCTTAAGCTGATCTGTATGGTCTTTGTCTCAAATTCTTACTTGACAGGGGATTCGTTAATTTGACTATGAGATTGCATTGTAACGCCCCATAATTGAGCACATCTTTGGATTATGTAAACCAAAGAATGGTCTCTCTTTAAGAGGACAGTTTAGAAAAGATTAACGTATCGTTTGACTTGTCCCCCAACTAACCTAACCAGAATCTTCATGAGTCTGGTCCTCCTTATCCGTGTAATGGACTTAAATTCAACAGAGCCAGCAAAGTCATTGAAGAACAAGTTCACATACATTCATAATTGGCCATTACAACCCTTCGGTCAGGATTACGACCTAGCTTCTCACACCACTTGTGTGTGCGGTAATTTGTGCGTAATTTTATACATGAGTGTAGGTCCCAGTTTAAAGTCGACTCCGAACGACAGATTTTTGAGAAGCTTTTCATGGCAATTTTTACTCTCAGAGTCTTTGGCAGAAATCTGCTGAGAGGAAGTCGCCGAAGAAATATTTTTCCGTTTTGATCTGTGACCTGGGATTCGAACCCGGTCATTTTGTCTAATAAACCAACACACTACCCACTAGACACGAGCTCTCATTGCTACGGTTATACCAACGAAAGCCTTTCTCTATAATTTGTCAAATCCCATTGTCCACCCTAACTTAGAGGTTCCCGATGGCAGCCTTGTAGCTTAGGTTAGGTTATATGATATTATATCACAAAGCTCACTTGAGCACGCATAGTGGCCCATTGTGATGCCGCGGGTAAACGCAGTCCCAGTACTGACTAAGTTCTACCAAAATCAGGGAATAGGAAGAAGTTGCTGAGCGCAAGGCCTACACAATAAAAGCACGACTATCCCGCACTGGAAAACTAGCCAGAAAGTTTGATAAACGAAGCTATATCCTTGATATCAATAGATAATAGCTCCGTTAAGCTAACAAAAAATGGGGAGCCAAATAACCTATATCTACACACTGGCAAAGAATGTGAATAACAGTCTCCTCTCCTCATTGGCGTCCCGAAAAAATTTCCGCGTAATGGTCAAGTGAAGTCGCCGTGGTCTAGTGGGTAGTGTGTTGGCTTATTAGACAAAAGGCCCGGGTTCGAATCCCAGGTCAGACATCAAAACGAAAAATATTTCTTCGGTGACTTCCTCTCAGCAGATTTTTGGCAAAGACTCTGAGAGTAAAAATTGCCATGAAAAGCTTCTCAAAAATCTGACGTTCGGAGTCGACTTTAAACTGTGGGTCTCGCCACTCATGTATAAAATTAACGCGCATAACATAAGTAGTGTGAGAGGCTAGGTCGTAATCCTGACTGAAGGGTTGTAAAGGCCAATTATGTATGTATGTATGTAATGGTCAACTTGACCGAGGCAAGTGGCATACCTAATTCAACAGAAGAGGATTCCGAGAGGACAACACTGGCTCTGGCCAGCTTGTCAGCCCAAGAGTTTCCCGGAATTTCACTGTGCCCTGGGACCCACACCAGAGAGACACTGGTGAAAAGCTCTTTGGGAGTTTCAATGTGACCGTCCTGTTCTTATAGTCTTTGCTCATATGGATGGTGATATGAGTTTTATATTGAACAAAGCTCAATGCTACAGACGTTAGCTTTTCTTCCAGAGAGGGGGCTTCAGCTAAAGCCAGTGCTCTGATGTCTAGCACCTGAGGTCAATGGGGTCTATGAAGATCATTATACCCAATCTTTATTATTTATGGTAACTTTTTCTATGAAGTTTTTTGCAAATTCAGTTGGAATTATATCATGCGGGCCAAGTGATTTAAAACTTACGTAGGAATTACTAAACTACGTCAACCATCAGTTGATACATACATACATAATTGGCCATTACAACCCTTCAGTCAGGATTACGACCTAGCTTCTCACACCACTTATGTTGTGTGCGTTAATTTTATACATGAGTGGCGGGACCTACAGTTTAAAGTTGACTCGGAACGACAGATTTTTGAGAAGCTTTTCATGGCAATTTTTACTCTCAGAGTCTTTGCCAGAAATCTGCTGAGAGGAAGTCGCCGAAGAAATATTTTTTCGTTTTGATGTCTGACCTGGGATTCGAACCCGGGCCTTTTGTCTAATAAGCCAACACACTACCCACTAGACCACGGCGACTTCACCATCAGTTGATACGATGGTTTGATGGGCCATATTTTAAACATCGAATTAGCGGTGTTGTCAACGCCTTTTTTTTTAGGTGGAATTATAATGAGGGATTCGGTTAAAATATTTAACCTCCTACTTGAATTTTTTCTATGTCTCTGAGCGTGTTTTTAAATCAACAGGTAAAGTTTCATGGTTATTGGCTGTATTTTCTGTGGTAAAAATATTAAAAAAAATTCAACAATACAATGAAAAAGCCATTCAGTTTCGTTTCATATTTTTTTTTTTATTAAACAAATGAAAATATTTTTATAATCGTTGCGAAACCTCACAGCGGAATGCAATGTTTTGCTGATTAAAAATGAAAAATTTAAACAAAAAATAGAGAAAAAAAATTCTTTTTATTTGTTGCAACACATACCGCAGTGGCTCAACATTAATTTTCATGTTCATAGAATTACATACGAAGCAGTGTTGTTGTATGTGTGTAAAGAGTATATATTCTGCATGTCCTTGCTGTTAAACCACACAACAACACTGGCACATTAAAGTCTTAACAAATGTTTGTAACACACACACGCTAGCTCTCCATTAAAATTTATTGAAATCCTTAGGGAGGCAAATAAATGTGAAATATTTTTTTAATAACAGTCAGCCCAGCCTATAGTAGGGTACTCTAGTGTCTAGTGTCGGTTGCAACCAAAGCCCAAACCCTTTAAATACAAACGATTTTAAAGCCAAGCACTGCTTACTTTTGTTCAAAGCAGTGGCATACAGTACAGTACAGTAAAGTAGAGTAGAGTAGAGTAGAGTAGAGTGGTGTGGTGTGGTGTATGCATTTCATTATGTTTCCAAAAAAGAAAAAAATTTGTCGCCAAAGTTTTCATATATATTTTCATTGGGACTCAGTCGTTTTTAAAGCCCATCATAATAGCCAAATACCAAAGTGTTATAAACCACAAAATTCTACTGCATATCCACTACCAAACTCAACACGAGAGAGAAAAAAAGCAAAACTACAGTGGATCCCTCCTCTCTCTGACAACCACCTAAACCTCGTGTAAAAAAATTCCAACTGACGTTTGTCTCTGATTTTTTTTTTTTGGTTTTTTTTTTATAATGACGCAGTTAAACATAATCAAACTCAAATAATGAAACCCCTCTTCCCCTCTTCCTTTCCTCTCTATTGTAGGGTCTATATTAACCACCAGCCCTTAGTCATCATTACTTGTTCTATTCTGTCCGTATTTAGTTTGCCTTCTCTCTACTAATTTATGTATGAAAACCTCAATTGGGGCCAGACTGGTGGTGTTGTATGTTTTCCGATGATGATGATGATTCTGTTGTACGATGGATGAGCGTATTACAAAATGATTGTTTTTATGATCACACACTCATCATACACTCAGATTTGCAGAGAGGAGAAATGTTTTTTAGAAATTTTATTTGAAAAATAAAAAAAACTGGAAAGATTTCCATCAAAATGAAATGAAATTTACAAAAAGAAAATATTTTACAATTGAAATGTCAATTTGAATTAAAAAAAAACCTTCTTTAAGAAAGTTTTTCAAATAAAATTTTAAATAAAAGAAACCCATGAGTAATATATTTGGAGCTACTACGTTAAATACTATCCCATTTAAATCAGATTTGAGCTCCATTTGTCCACAACTTACCGGACTATTGCAGCGCATATGCCCTTACTTACTTATTTAATTGGCCATTAACAATTTGATTAACGGATTTTCCCCTCTCTAACACAACCTTCCAGGGGCCTCTGCGTCTTCTACGCCTTCGCCAGTTGGTTAGACTAAGCGGTGGCAGGGTTTTCTCGATTTGGTCGTTTCCTTACAGACTTTCTTTAATCCCTCCCATCATTAAATAACCTTCTTGCCAGAGATCAGCAACGAGTATTCAAAACGATGAGTAGATTCGAGTCATACTTATAATTTCAGATGCTTATACGCATTCATACTTATTTTAATATCATACTCACACTACTCATATTCAGAAATTTTAAATACTCATCGTACTCATGCTTAACAATACTCATGGTGTTGATGATTTCGACTCGCTTCTACTTAACATTTAAGCGAGGCACTAAATAAATATGAAGTCGCCGTGGTTTAGTGGTTAGTGTGTTGGCTTTTATTAAACAAAAGGCCCGGGTTCGAATCCCAGGTCAGACATCAAAACCGAAAAATATTTCTTCGGCGACTTCCTCTCAGCAGATTTCTGGCAAAGACTCTGAGAGTAAAAATTGCCATGAAAAGCTTCTCAAAAGTCTGTCGTTCGGAGTCGACTTTAAACTGTAGGTCCCGCCAATCATATATAAAAATTAACGCACACAACATAAATGGTGTGAGAAGCTAGGTCGTAATCCTGACTGAAGGGTTGTAATGGCCAATTATGTATGTAGGTATGTACTAAATAAATCTGATTCGCGTACGAACACTACAAATCAATGTTGTAGTGCGTACGAATGAATCAGAGTATTTGAATTTCAATACTGTTGTACTCGTACTCAAAATTGCATGAGTACTTAGGAGTAGCGAAAAAACAATTCATTGCTGATCTCTGCTCTACACCGACTTTCTGCAATCCCCTGATTAAATATGCAGACTATACATGGCCACCATAAAGCAGTCCCTTTATGTCAATGCACTCCACAACGGAACCTATTATTGAATCGAATGCAGATTATCATCATCAAACCACACTGGACAGAAGATTTTTCTTTTGAATATTCTCAAGGCTGCTACATCGGTGCATAATACCACAGCTCGGTGTATGGCACAGAAGCACGTCGAGGATAAGCCGTCTGACGATGAACTTTTCTTTCGAATACTCTCAAGACTTCTACATCGGTGGCGAGTTGCGTCCATGCTTCTACGCCATGGGAGTCGCCGTAGCCTAGTAGGTAGTGTCGACTCCGAACGACAGATTTTTATCGAGAAGTTCTTCACGGCAATTTTATTTACTCTGAGAGTTTTTGCTCGAAATCTGATGAGAGGAAATCGCCTAAGAAACTCTTTTTATTTCCTAAGGACAATGTACAATGGGTCAATTTCGAACTCCGTGTACTGTGCTTGTCTTGACCGACAGATGCACGTCCTCTAACCTAACCTAACCTAACTCTTTTTGTATTTTGTTTTGATGTTTGGCCTGGAGCTCGAACCCTGACTTTTACGTCTAAGAAGCCAACACACTACCTACGCATTCATACTTATTTTAATATCATACTCACACTACTCATATTCAAAATTTGAAATACTCATCGTACTCATGCTTAACTAGACTACGGTGGCTAGCAGACTTTATCTTTAGATTTTCAAACCAAAGTGATTGTGTCCGTGTTTCAGAACAAACAGACAATACAGGTATACAATGAGCCTCAAAATAACAGGATAAAGAAGCAGGAAGAAGAAGGATCGACCATCTAAGACTCCTGTTTATATCCGTTTAATCTGAAGACATTGTTGAACCTTAAATTCCTCTAACTGGTATCCCACGACTGACATAAAAAACTGTCGCGTAACTGTCAATTTTGCATGTCTGGTAAAATTGTTGAAAACAGTAAAAATTTTCAATTTAAATTTTTTTTTCTTTACCATGGCGTATGAGTAATATTAATTCCAATGTACCTTCACTTATTCTATCATATCTTTAGTTTGAGATAACGTATGAAAATAATTTTTATAGGATTTTAAAGCTTAGAAAAGAGCCTTTTCAGCGGTGTATAACACTGTATTCATTTACTCAGGATTTTAATGAGATTTTTTACAATTTTGTATCCTTTAACGAGCATTTCGAAAAAAATTTTCAATAGAATTCAGTAAAACGTTTACATTTCCTTTACTTTTCTATCCTCCTTTCTCGAGTAATTTAGTGTCTTTTGTGTAAAATTGATTTCCTAAGTGAATTTATTAAAGCTTTTATCATTTTTCTTTTTTTTTTTTAATTCATTTTGGTGAATAACTCTACTTAATTTTATAAATGCCAACATCAGGCAACAGCTTTTTAACTGTTTAATAATTTAGCTGCTTGGAATTTAGAGCAACAGCAGCAGCAGCAGCAGTAGCCAGTGAACAATAGTTCCTATAGAGAGAGCTCAGGATGAAAAATAGTGGTGAATGACATTGTATAAATGGTTGCTATCAAGATTACTGGATTATAACCAAGAAATCTAACCATTAAGACAGGGATATTAATTTGTAGTGGTGTTGTGGGTGATGGTGGCAATGATGGTTTTAATGTTAAATGATTGTGTGCTAACGTCCAGGGATACTTGCCAGGAGGAGTTTAATAATAAAACAAATTAAATATAAACCCTAGTAATAATGCAGAGCCAGCTACCATGGCTATCTTGCCTGCAACTGCTACTGCTTGTTGCATTTCCAAGAAGGTTATAAGCTTCTGAAGCAGATGTTGTTAAGGAATTTTCTGTTTATAACCCAGTAAGCAAGCAAGTCTTACTCTTTTTGCTTTATTATTATTATTATCCTTTAAACAGATTTTTAAGGGGGTTTTTTTTCTTTTTTTGCTTTACTTTACCGTTGAGTATTTTGGTGGTTTGGTTGTAAAGGATGACAACATTTGTGCATTAAAGTTAAAAAGATAAGCACTCCGACCGACCAACCATCATCGTCATCATGCTCATCATCAATTTCATTTGCCATTCACCCTTTTAACCACCACGGCACACGGTCTTATTATGCCTTAACTCTGCACAGTGATCATCATTAAAATGTACACACAACCACCACCAGCAGCCGCATTTTTAAACTATACAGTGGCGGAGAGAGAGTCCCTTTTCTTCACCACCACATCATCAGATTGTTGTGGAGTCCGGATAGCAGATGACAACAAGGACAACAATGATAATAAAGATTATATACATTGTATTGCCACTTAAGCAGTTTAAGATGTTCTGCTATTTCAATTCAATTCGTTTTTTCGTTTTTTTCTTTCGTCCTTTTTAAGCAAAGCAAAAAAAAAACTGCTCTTTATCGAAAGGCATGTGCCAGACAAAAAAAAATTTTTTTTTTTTTAACGATAACAGAAGTCGAAGAAGCTTAAAAACAGAAAAAAAAATGTAATCAACAAATAAAAAATTGAAATTGAATTCTTATGGTAACGAAATACTATTAAAATTCCTTAAGACTCCTCTTAAAAGAGAGCTTAAGAGTGCCTTAACGTATGCTTTAAAACAGAAACGAAGAGAATAAATCTTAACCAACAAAAACGCCATTTTAATTGGCTCTGTTGTTCAAGGGAAATCATGAAAAAATTTAATTAAAAAAATTTTTTTTCTTGCATCACGGCGTATGATTAATATTAATTGGCATAACTTTACAGAAAAGTAGGCATAACTTTGCAGCCCCGCCGTGATAGGAAGCTAGTTACATGCTTTTAAACAGTCTTAATTCACACATAGCAATTTTCCCTATAACGAATCGGCAATAGCAGCTCATCATTCAGGTAGAAATTGTGGCTTCATAGAAGCGCAACACAAATCCGATAGTGTAATATTGCTAAGGTGGTGGTAACAAATCCAACTCGGGGTATACTCCCCTATCGATTAGGTCTCACAAGCGTGTGAACACTGAAGCCCCCTCTCAAACCGATACTTATCATCGGCTTCAACCTGGCAATCCCCATAGACCCTCTCACACTGTGCTTCTGGAAAGGCCCCGAACAAGTCGACAACACCATCTTTTGGTCCATAAGCAGCCGTCGATAGCCCCATAAGGGATCGTGTTTATGCCGCAAAGTCTAAGCTCGGTATACCTGCGAAGCTGATAAGGCTATACAGAATGACGTTGAGCAATTCCTGCAGCTCCGTCAAGGTAGGAATGGACCTCTCTGAACCTTTTGATGCCGTGCGAGGTTTCAGACAGGGCGACCCCTTATCATGCGACCTCTTCAACTTCGTCATGGGGAGTGTTCTGTGAAAGGCAGGAGTGCATCGCAATGGCACTATCTTTCAAAAAAGTGTCCAATTGCTTGCGTACGCTGACGACATCGACATCATAGGGCGTACCAAGCGAGATGTTACTGCTGCCTTTAGCGCTATTGAACGGGAGTCTAAAAAGATGGGTCTGGCAGTAAATGAGGGCAAAACAAAGTATATGTTATCGACAAGTAGAGACGTGCGGCGTATTGATTCTCAGATTACGGCAGATAATTATGCTTTTGATACAGTCAAGGAATTTATTTATCTTGGCTCCGCCGTTACCATCAACAATAATGTCAGTCTGGTGATCAAACGCAGGATTACTCTTGCCAACAGGTGCTACTATGGTCTCAATAGGCAATTGAGTAGCAGAGATCTCTCTCGTGCGACAAAATTATTACTCTACAAGACGCTCATCTTACCCGTGCTTCTTTATGGCGCAGAGGCATGGACCCTATTAAGAACTGATGCAGCAGCCTTGAGGGTATTCGAGAGGAAAGTCTTACATAAGATCTTCGGTCCTGTGCGAGTTGGCGATGATTTCCGCATCCGATCTAACAGTGAGCTGTATGAGCTCCTCAACGACATAGACGTTGTGCAGCGTATTAATATCCAGCGGCTGCGCTGACTCGGCCATGTCGTTCGAATGGAGGAGGATGCTCCGGCGAAACGAGTATTTGATGCGGGGATCTGCGGAAGTCGGCGAAGAGGAAACGACTTTGTATCCGTTGGAAGGACCAAGTCGAGGAAGCCCTGTCATCGATTGGTGTGACCAACTGGCGTAGGCGCACAAGAAGCAGAGGCGCCTGGAAGGATGTATTGCGGCCGGCCGAAATCTGTTAATCGGGTTGTTATGACCAATTAAGTAAGTAAGTAAGTGGTGGGTTTAGGCGACTGTCCATAATCCGCCAATTAGTGTAATGAACACCGTTCTAAGAGTGCATCAATACAAGAAATCCCCGATATGTCGTTAGGGTAAGGCGTTACCTCTTTTCTCACAACGTCACACAGTCGTTTATGGTCTACAATCGGTCTGTGATCGGTCAGTATAACCATGTCTCCTCTACTGTGACTTGTCGTTCACGAAAAGAGACTGAGACCACTCTATTCATTCTTTTTACTCTCTTACCAACCAAGAGATAGTTATTTGTAATCGAAGGGCAAGAGTATCTGGTTGACTTAAGCTCTCCGCTATGCGTTATCACAGACTTCCTTAATAGCCAATCTAATATCTGAAAGACACTCTCGGTTAGGTTAAGTTAGAAGATGTGTACTTGTCAATTCTGACAAGTACAGTACTCGGTGGTCGAATTGACCTATTGTACAACGTCCTAGCTTCTCACACCACTTATGTTGTGTGCGTTAATTTTATACATGAGTGGCGGGACCTACAGTTTAAAGTCGACTCCGAACGACACATTTTTTGAGAAGCATTTCATGGCAATTTTTACTCTCAGAGTTTTTTGCCAGAAATCTGCTGAGAGGTAGTCGCCGAAAAAGTATTTTCATATTTTCGTTTCGAGGTCTGACCTGGGATTCGAACTCGGGTCTTTCGTCTAATAAGCCACGGCGGTCACGTCTAGACCACGGCGACTTCAAACACTCTAAGCGGAGTCAGTATTCTCAAAGCCACTGATGTAATTGCCTCGAATTTATGCGAGCGTGAAAAGATTCTCTTGAAAAAAGGCTCTCTAGAAATTCCACCTGAAATGCAATGGAAAATAGTCCTACTGACGCTGTTACATAAAAGAACAAGTCGATGGACTGCAGATGCAAATGCAGCTGCGTATTCCAATTTCAAGTCCAGAGTCTCACCTAACAGTATAAGGATAATGTTACAATAAATATTGACAAAGGATGGCGGCTTTCCTCGCTGTAGTACAGTTTAAAACCACATTCAATGGTGTCGTGGGTTTCGGGTCTTCGAGTGCCTAGTTTGTTTACTGTTATGTCCTAATTTTGAGTCAAACTGAGTTGGGATTTCAGCGTAAACGTATTTAGATTCAGAATTGAAATACAAAGCTATCCTAGAGGCTATTAGTTAAGTGCAGCATGTTCCAGGCTGAGGCTTTGTAGAGGAGATGCGTAGTACACCTATAATCTGTAAAGTGTTCCTTCTTTTGAGGACAAATTGAGCACATCTCTTGGCAATAAGCGCCATAAAAGGTATCTGAAATCTCTCGTTTTAAATATTTAAAAAAATTTTTTATTATTTTTTTTATTATTTTTGTTTTTGTTTTCTCTTTTCCACATTTTTTGGCACATTAAATTACACTTCCGGCCGTTTTCTGCTTTTATTTTTTACGTTTTTGGTTTTTTTTAGTTCTTTCTCGTTATTATTAGTTGGACAGTCAAAAAAAAACGGAAGTCAAGTTCATTTAGGACTTGACTTGTTGCCTTTTTGTGATGCAAATAATTTCTGTGTTTTTTTATTCATGAATTTTTGATTCATGATTCCGAGCAAAAAAACTGTGAAATTAAGCTTTGAAAAGGACACAAAATATTCACAAATAAAGGAAAATTTCCGTTTGAAAGCAAATAGTTATTAAAATGGTGACAAAAAATAGGAAAAAATTTAACAATAGAAATAGAATCCAAATTTTTATTTATCTCTAAAGCCTTCAATGTAAATAATACAGATTTAGTAGAAAAACATAACATTGAAGAAAATAGAAAATAGTAGTAGAAATACTACCTTTTTAAAATGCTGTAAAAAATTTAAATTTTGTTTTTATATAAAACATTGAATAGAATTAAACATGAATTAATATGAATTTCTATTTAAAATATCAAGAAAATCTTATTTACGAAGGAAATAAAAAATAGTAGTAAAAATAGTACCTTTTAAAAATGCTGTATACATTTTTAAGTTTTTGGTTTTGTTTTTCTTCAAAAGCATTTACTACAAATAATAAAAATTTAATATAAATATTAAGAAAATTCTTAATACGAAGTATAATGAAAATAGTAGTAGAAATACTAACTTTTAAAATGCTGCAAAAAATTAAAATTTTATTTATTTAAAAAGCATTCAATATAATTAATATGAATTTCTATTAAAAATATGAAGAAAGTCTTAAATACGAAATAAATAAAAAATAGTAGTAGAAATAGTACCTTTTAAAAAGTTGTATAAATTCTAAATTTTTGTTTTTTCAAAAGCATTTACTACAAATAAAAGGAATTTAATATAAATATTAAGAAAATTCATAATACGAAGTAAAATGAAAATAGTAGTAGAAATACTACCTTTTAAAATGCTGCAAAAAATTTAAATTTTATTTGATTATAAAGCATTCAATATAATTAATATGAATTTCTATTAAAAATATCAAGAAAATCTTAAATACGAAAGAAATATAAAATAGTAGTAAAAATAGTACCTTTTAAAAAAGTTGTATAAATTCTAAATTTTTGTTTTTTCAAAAGCATTTACTTACTATAAATAAAAGGAAATTTAATATAAATTTTAAGAAAATCCAAATCAAAATGAAAATAGTAGTAGAAATACTACCTTTTAAAATGCTGCAAAAAATTTAAATTTTATTTGATTATAAAGCATTCAATATAATTAATATGAATTTCTATTAAAAATATCAAGAAAATCTTAAATACGAAAGAAATATAAAATAGTAGTAAAAATAGTACCTTTTAAAAAAGTTGTATAAATTCTAAATTTTTGTTTTTTCAAAAGCATTTACTACAAATAAAAGGAATTTAATATAAATTTTAAGAAAATCAATAATACGAAGTATAATGAAAATAGTAGTAGAAATGCTACCTTTTGAAAAATCCTATAAAAAGTATAAATTTTTGTTTTTTTTTTCTAAAACACTTATCATAATACAAACGAAAATAATTTGTAAATACTGTATTTCAACTTTATTACAAATAGTACTAAAAATACTACCTTTTTAAAAAGTTATTAAATACAATATTTTAAGCCTAATGACACTGTAAGCTGACCTAAAAATATATCAAAGTAAACTTAAAATTCTAGATTTAATAACATAATCCTTACAAAATACTCGTTAAAAAAATTCTCGTTGAAATTCCATTTCATGTTGGCTAATAACCCGGACTATTTTTTTTTTTTTTATCTGCCAGTGTTTGTGGCACGTACGTTTATACTTTTCGCTGCCTTTAATTTTGAAGTTTTTCTGTGTTGTTCTGTTCATTTCTGTTATTTTTTCTTGAGAATAAAAGTCTTAAGACAAGAGATGAAGTAAAAACGTAAAAAACAAAATCTTTTTAAAAGCTTCTGAAGCATACAAACGAAAAACATGGATTTCAACGTAATTTTCCAGAGTTTTTTTTGTTTTTTGCTTTTCTTTCATGATTTTATTTATCCAGTTCCTTATTGCCATTATAGCTTGTCTGCCTATATGCCGTGTTCGTGTTCGTGCTCTATCACCAGAACTATAAAACAATAAAATCAACTACTACTGCCGCAACTGTTCCATGCATTAGTGGCATCATTGCTCTCAAGTTGCTAGGAAAGCTACTCTTTTCAATATGTTCTTAAGGGAGAACAAATGAGAGATGCGAAGGCAGCTTGAGAGCGAGAGAGAGAGATAGAGAGAGATTTGTAATGTTTTATTTATAAGACGTGTTATTTCACATGATTTTTGCGGTTGATTACATTGAGTTTTGCCAGACTTTTTGACTGCCACAACATGCCTGCCACATGCCACTCGAACTATCTATTGTGATGAAAATTTCAAGAGGATATATTGGCTTTATTTTCGTACATCTAAGGAAAATAGACAGTTTATAAGTAAATGCTTGTCTTTTTATTTCACCATAAAAATCGTATTAATTATTAAAAATACAGCATAACAAAGAAAAGAAAGAAAGTAAAATGTAAACGTGATGTTTTTCTAATTCGAATTTTAAAGCATCAAATAGTATTAAAAATACTACATATTTTAAAAAGCAATGAATAAATAAAATTCCTTTAAATAAACACGGAAAATTAATAGGAATAGATTTAGGTAGAAAAAATATAATATATTTTAATTTTTAAAAATAGTAGTAAATATACTACCTTTTGAAAACTGCCATTTTATCATTTTAAAAACAATTCAATGAACTTTCTTCTGGAGTAATACTAATTGAAATGAAGTTGGTGTTAAATTTGATAAAATAATAAATTTTGTAAAAGGTAGTATTTCTACTACTATTTTTTCCTATGTTCGTATCTAAGCTTTTCTTGATATTTTCAGTAGAAAATTGTATTATCTAAGTTATGTGGTTTAGAAACAAATAAAAATTTAAGTTTTATACAACATTTTTAAAAGGGAGTATTTTTACTACTATTTTTCAATTTTGTCGTAATTGTTATTTTCGTATTAGTTTTATTACATTTAAGTTATTTCCAGTGAATGCTTTGTATATAAGCAAAAATTTAAATTTTCTACAGAATTTTTAAAAAATATTATTTCTACTACTATTTTTAATTTCTTTCAAATTAAGTATTGTTTACAGTTTTGGAAAAAAAAATGTTAAATTTTAGTATTTTTTAAAAAAGTAGTAGATATAGTAAACCACTTAACGATTTTAAAAAGCAATTCAAGGAACTTTATTCTGCAATTTGTTTTGAAAAAGAATTAGTGTTAAATTTGATAAAAAACTTTATAAATATTAAATTTCATAAAAGGTAGTATTTCTACTACTATTTTCTTTTATATATACATATTTATGTAGTTTAGTAGTTTGAGTAGAAAATCGTATTGCCTAAGTTGAGGGTTTTGGAAACAAACAAAAATTTATTTTTTATACAACATTTTTAAGAGTCAGTATTTTTACTACTATTTTTTATTTTTATTTTTTTCTTTATCGTTATTTTCTTGATATTTTTTATTATTAAAAATGTATTATTATAAAAATTATTAACAAGTACGTGCTTTGGAAATAAAGAAATAAAAATTTAAATTTTCTACAGAATTTCTAAAATGTAGTATTTCTACTACTATTTTTAATTTTTCTAATTCTACGGTTTTTTAATATTTGTAGAAATAAAGTATTGTTTACAGTTTTCGGAAAAAATTAAAAAAGTTCAATTTTGGTGTTTTTTTTTTTTGAAAAGTAGTATTTTTACTACTATTTCAAAATTGTTTGAATTGCATAAAATTACAAATTTTTATATACATATTTTATACATGTTTGGCTATGGTTGATTTAAAACTTTATTATATTGTCACATAAACATTAATTCTTCCATTTTTTTTTTACATTATGCTACTGTTTAAAAAATGTAGTATTTCTACTACTATTTTTAAAACTACATAATAATGTAAATTTTTATATATGTATTTTATGTCTGTTTGAAACGTTTTATTATCTCAGCATGTAAACATTAATTTTTTAATAATTTGTTATGTACTGACACTACTTGAAAAAGTAGTATTTCTATTACTATTTTAAGAATTACATTAAAATTAAAATTTTTTTACTTATTTAGTATATGGTGGCTATGGTAGTCTACAAGTTTTATTACTTTAACACATAATGCGAATTTTTTGAAATAGTAGTATTTCTACTACTATTTGAAAAATTGTTTGAAATTTATAATTTTTTTTTAATTATTTAAGAAACTTTTATTATCTTTTTACATAAACATTAATTCTTCCATTTTTTTACGTTATGCTACTGTTTAAAAAAAAGTAGTAAATCTACTACTATTTTTAAAACTACATTAAAATTTAAATTGTTACATATTTAATATATGTTTGGCTATGGTTGTGTACAAGTTTTATTAATTTAACACATAATGCGAATTTTTTTAAAAGGTAGTATTTCTACTACTATTTGAAAATTGTTTGAAATTAATAATTTTTTTCAATTATTTTTGCTAAATGTAGTTATTAAAGATGATGTACCTTAAAATTCCATGTATTTTTTTCACTTTTTGAAATAGTAGTATTGAAATCTACTACTATTTGAAAAAATGTTTGAAATTTATAATTTTTTAAATATTTTTGCAAAATGTAGTTATTAAAGATGATGTACCTTATAATTCCATGTATTTCTTCACTTTTTGAAATAGTAGTATTTCTACTACTATTTTTAAAATGTACATTTCTTGCACTAAAAATGCTTTTTTGATTTTTATTAATTTGGTTTTCTTAAATTACACTATTTAACACATTATTTCTGTACTTTCTTAAGACACTTGAGTTGGGTTGAGTTTTTCTATTTAAACATTTTGGCAAAATATTTTAATTGCTTTTTTTTTATTCCTACAAGTTTTCAAGCATAATGCATAGAAAATATAACATCATGCTCTTGTACATGTTTTTTGTATTTTTAAGCAATTATAATGCCTTTTTTATTCTTTCTTTGTTGCTAGAACAGAAAAAACGAGAGAAAAAAAATACATACGAAATTAACAAGCTTTTTAATGTCATTTTACCACATTTTGACTACTATTTTGTTTCCTTTTGTGTATGTAAGCAAAAAAAATTATTGCATACACAGTTTTTCTCTTTTTTTTTAAGATTTTTTCTTGTTAATTTGCCAAGTCATTGTTAAGAAAACAAATAAAATCTAAGAGAGAGAGAGAGAAAAAGAATATTCAAAAATAAAAGACATGAAAAGAAAATTCTTGTACATACAGCAGCAGCCTTAAGTAAATTTGGATTTTAACATGAAAAAAAAAAGTTTTAATTTTACAACAAAAAAAAAAATCTGTAAGAAAATTTGAAATCTCTTTTTGTAGCACAACAACTTTGTAATGACAATTATCTTAAGGGTGATTATTTGCATTTAAGCCCCTCCAAAATATAATCGTTATAATTGCAAAGCATAAAGGGGGGGGGGGGAAGAGAGGCAAACTTTTAATATTTCCAAAAAGTGTTGCTCAAGGGAAAGTTTTATTATAATGCAAATGACTGCACCACTATTGCTATGAATTTGGCAAAAACTTTGCATTTTGCATTGCCATCATTATGAATAATAATCAATAGAGAGAAAATAATTATAAAACCCCAAAGTCATGATATTCTTTGCTACTGGGGTTGTTTTAAAATATGCAAAGATTTTCTTTTATTACTAATACACTTCTCTTGAAGTAAAAATTTACTTATTAAACAAAAATAATTAAAATTTTATTAGTATTGTAAATAGTAGTAGAAAATACTACGTTTTAAAAATGTGTGCACAAACTTTTCTTCTTTGTTAATAAGCAAAAATATCATTATTTAACAAAATTTAAATTCAAATTTTATCAATTTTGAAAATAGTAGTAGGAATACTACTTTCCGAAAATATTTACAATATGCAAGGTTTATTTTTTTTTTATTAACAATACTTTTTTTTAAATTATAAAATTATAACCTCAATTGCACTATCAAAAATGTTTAAAAAGTAGTAGAAATTAGCTATTTTTCCAAGTAAGAAATTTATAAAAAAAATGACTATTTTTATATAAAATTTACAACTTCTCTTACAAAATTTCTAGAAATTTTAAATTCCTATGAATTTGAAAATGGTAGTAGAAATACTACTTTTTAAAAAAATTTATTATATTACTTTTAATGACATTTTTACAAAGCAAAAGCTTTTGTAGTTAGTATGGAAAAAGAATTTTTCAGTTTTTAGCAGTTATAAAATAGTAGTAGAAAATACTACGTTTTGAAAATATTTACAATATGCAAGGTTATTTTTTTTTTTTATTAACCAATACTTTTTTTTAAATTATAAAATTATAACCTCAATTGCATTACCAAAAATAGGTTAAAAAGTAGTAAAAAAAATAATACTATTTTTCCAAAGTAAGAAATTTATAAAAAAATTAATAAATTTTATATAGAATTTTACACTTTGTTTTACAAATTTTTAGAATTTTAAATTTCCTATGAATTTGAAAATAGTAGTAGAAATACACTTTTTTGAAAAAATTTATTAGATTACTTTTAATGATATTTTTACAAAGCAAACGTTTTGATTAGTAATGTTGAAAAAGAATTTTTCGTTTTTATGCAGTTATAAATAGTAGTAGCAATACTACGTTTTTAAAAATGTATTTTTTTAAGATGTTACAAACTTTTCTTCTGTGGTTAATAACAAAAGATCATTTAACAAATTTAATTCAAATTTGATCATTTTGAAAATAGATAAAATACTCTTTTGAAAATGTTCTTTTTTTTAAATTATAAAATTATAACCTCAATTGCATTACCAAAAATGTTTAAAAAGTAGTAGAAATAATACTATTTTTCCAAGTAAGAAATTTATAAAAAAAATTATAAATTTTATATAGAATTTACAACTTCTTTTACAAAATTTCTAGAAATTTTAATTTCCTATGAATTTGAAAATAGTAGTAGAAATACTACTTTTTTTAAAAAATTTATTATATTACTTTTAATGATATTTTTACAAAGCAAACGTTTTGTAGTTAGTAATGGAAAAAGAATTTTTCAGTTTTTATGCAGTTATAAAATAGTAGTAGAAATACTACGTTTTAAAAATGTGTGTTTTTTTAAGATGTACAAACTTTTCTTCTTTGTTAATAAGCAAAAATATCATTATTTAACAAATTTAAATTCAAATTTTATCAATTTTGAAAATAGTAGTAGAAATACTACTTTTTGAAAATGTTTTTTTTTTTTTTAACAATACTTTTTTTTAAATTATAAAATTATAACCTCAATTGCATTACCAAAAATGTTTAAAAAGTAGTAGAAATAATACTATTTTTCCAAGTAAGAAATTTATAAAAAAAATTATAATTTTATATAGAATTTACAACTTCTTTTACAAAATTTCTAGAAATTTTAAATTCCTATGAATTTGAAACTAGTATTAGAAATACTACTTTTTTTTAAATTTATTGAATTACTTTTAATGATATTTTTACAAAGCAAAGCTTTTGTAATTAGTAATTGAAAAAGAATTTTTGAGTTTTTATGTAGTTATAAAATAGTAGTAGAAATACTACTTTTTGAAAATATTTACAATATGCAAGGTTTATTTTTTTTTATTAACAATACTTTTTTTTAAATTATAAAATTATAACCTCAATTGCATTACCAAAAATGTTTAAAAAGTAGTAGAAATAATACTATTTTTCCAAGTAAGAAATTTATAAAAAAATTAAAATTTTTATATAAAATTTACAACTTCTTTTACAAAATTTCTAGAAATTTTAATTTCTTATGAATTTGAAAGTAGTAGTTTGTAGTAATTGCAAAAAAAATTTTAGAGTTTTTATGCAGTTATAAAATAGTAGTAGAAATACTACTTTTTCAAATTATTTATTATATTACTTTTAATGATATTTTTACAAAGCAAACGTTTTGTAGTTAGTAATGGAAAAAGAATTTTTCAGTTTTTATGCAGTTATAAAATAGTAGTAGAAATACTACTTTTTTAAAAAGATTTATTTTTTACTTAGATCTGTTCAAGAATTGTTACAAATTATTACTTGTATGTGTAGATAGGTATGTATAAATAAGTTTTTCCTTTTTTAATCTTAAAAAAAAATGGTACTAAAAATACTACTTTTTACAAATAGTACCAAAATTCAAAGCTTTTTTTTTTTTCATAGATTTCTTTATAAAACTTTAAGAAATTAAGATTCTTACATGTTAAATTGATTTAAACTCTACTACTCTTAAGCAATAAAAGAGTTAGTACGACTAGCACTGATGCAGCTCCTTGTTATTTATTCCTTTTTTCCACATGCTTTATAATGCAAAAAAAAATGGAAAAGAAAAAATGTTGGAATACATAAAATTAAATAAATGTGCATGATGCACGTAACTTAACATGTCATTGTCAGTCAGTCAGTCAAATAAACACACTCATTTTCATGCATATTCATGTTTAAATATGAACGACAAGCGCACCCTAAAAGTAGAATACAAAAGACAGCATAAAGAACAGAAAACGAAACCCTAGAATACATGATGACTGACAGTGGTGGCTGTATATGCATATGCATGCAGTTGGAAAAAGTAACAGAGTGTGGCACAAGCTATAATGATATATGGATTGCCATTAGCATGCAAAGAAAGGCCAACGAAAAAACAGTCAAGCCTGATAAACAAGTGCCATACCGATTGGACATATAGCTTCTGCTTTTATGGGCCAGTTACCACTGTATTCCTTTTTGTGTGTCATCCCTTTTTCGTCTACAAAAATATCGTAGATCATCATTGAATATCCTTTTGTTTATGTATGTATAATGAACGGGGAATTGTTTCTCGTATCGTTTCTTTTTCTGACTTGTGTTGACTTGTTGTTAAAATAGCATCTGTGTTTGCCAAGTAGTTGGAATTTTCTGTCATCACAAGCACTACAATTGGGGTGATTGAGTATTTTATGGCCAGTGCCGGAGACGGTTACTAAAGACTACCATCAGAATTAAAGAAAGGCACGTTAAAACCTAAGAGTTTGGTAAATCAAAATCCTAAGGAAACGGGAATCGTTGTAAAAATGTTGCTTTCTTTATTTTTTTTAATGAGTTTTGCAATGTTTAAAACTGAATATTTATTTCCCATTTAGAAAACTTTAATATTTTTAAATATTTGTAAATAGTAGTAGAAATACTACTCTTTTAAATGGTTAAAAACCGCATATTTAATACCAGTTTTTATTTAAGACCAGCTTTTACAACAATAAATTTCCTTGCAATTCGTAAAAATACAACTTTTAACCAGTTTTAAAATAGTAGTAGAAATACTACTTTTTAAATATTATCAAATTTATCTAAAAATTCAATTTATTATTTATAATGCTTTATATTTACTTGTAATATTACAGAAAATAAACGTTTAACCGTTTCTGAAATAGTAGTAGAAATACTACTTTTTAAATATTAACAAATTTATCTAAAATTTCAATTTATTATTTATAATGCTTTATATTTGCTTGTAATATTACAGAAAACAAACATTTAACCGTTTCCGAAATAGTAGTAGAAATACTACTTTTTGAATTCCAAATAAAACGTCAATTTACAACTTCTACCTTTGCATAGTTCACCTTTAGTTTACAATAACTTGATCGAAAACATGTTTAAAAAATAGTAGTAGAAATACTACTTTTTTAAATAATTGAAAATTATCTATAAAGTGACTGTTTAGTACTTATTATGTTTTTTATTTACTTGTAATGTTTCATACTTACTTGTAATTTCCAAAAAGAAATAACATTTAATCGTTTTTGAAATAGTAGTAGATATACTACTTTTTTAAATTACTTTAAAATTTAACATTAAATGTCAATATACAATTTCTACATGCCTATATTCACTTGTAGTACATAATAACTTTATTTGGAACATGTTTAAAAAATAGTAGTAGAAATACTACTTTTTAGAAAATGGAATTTCTTTTACTTTATATTCAAAATATGTTTTTTCTGAGTATTACATTGGAAAATTTTCAATTTTTGCGATAATAAAAATAGTAATAAAAATACTACCTTTTTATTAACATAATTTTTTTCTTTTTAATTGAATTTGATTTGATTATAGAATACATACATACTTTTACGTTTAAATAGTATGAAAAATAAATCTTTTTTTTTTTTTAACTCAACCTTCTTACAAGCATGAGCTGCAGTTGTCGTTTATAAAAATTGAATTAAAATTTATTATTTAAACAAACATGGTTTTTTTCTCTCTCTCTCTCTTTCTCTCCCGAAATACACTCCATGTTGTAGTACAAATAACGGATATTCGCATACAAATGCAACATTTCCGTTGGAAATGTCAACCCACCAAACAAACCTTTGCTACAAACAGTAGTTTTTCACTACTTGCTTGTCAGTCAACAACAAAGTCTTGTTGGGGAATTTTATAAGGGAATTCAAGTGGTGGTTAAAGGGGTGTGGGGGTGTAAAAACGTGAGTCCATATCACATATATTATATCGTATATTATCAGAATGACATGTATTTTGGCAGGGCAAATGCATTTTTAGTGTCATTGTTATAAGAGAACATTTTTTTTTTCACTCCTATTACTACGACAGCAACAAGACGAAGGAAGTCATAAAATGTATTATTAGTCTTACAATTGTAGTTGATTTTTATTCACCAACCACCCTCCACAAGCTGTCTGTCTGTTTAACTTCTGTGGCAGTACGTTTTCCTACTACTTTAGATGTCAAGTGCAAAAGTGCACTGTACTTAAGTCATATCACAGAGGAGAAGACACAAAAAAATTTCTTGAATTCCTAAGTTTGTGTAGGAGCATGAGAAAATGTCACAAATTGGTATGCTGCAAAGGAGTAGAGTAGAGTAGATACTAAAAGGCATTCTTATTACATTATTTAATAAGGTTTAAAGGTTTTGCAAAGAATGCTTTGCAAACGGAATAATTTTTATGATTTCATTTAGAAATTTAAAATGTTTGGCATTTTAATCCACAATAAAGCTGGATATTTAAGTTATTTAGGTTTTTTTTTAAAAAGAAACTGCAAGTTAATCTTAATAAGTAATAAATTTTAACAAATTTCAGAATAGTAGTAAATATACTACCTTTTTCTCAGACTCAAAATACTCATTTCAAGCTTGGATTCACATGTCTAATGATTTATTAATATCAATTATATTATAAAAACTAATGTTGCATTATATTCCAAATAGTAGTAAATATACTACCTTTTTTAATAATACCAAAACGTATTTAAAATATGGATTTATAGGGATAATAATTGTGATATTAATTTTAACATCAATTATACTTTAAAAAGTTGATTTTGGACAATATGCCAAAAGGTAGTAATTGTAAAACACAAAAATTGTTTAATAAATTGTTTAATAAAAAAAAGGCTTCTAAAATGTTTCATTGATTTAAAAAAAAAAAAGATTTTTAGCAATTTACAACACAGTAGTAAATCTACTACCTTTTTTAATACCCATAAAAATATATTTAAATTACAAATTTATATTTTATAATTATAATAACAGTTATGATATGAATTATGCAACAACACAAAATTAGTTTTGAGCAAAATTAAAATGTAATAGCTGAAATACTACCTTTTTTAAAATTTAAAAAAAAAATTTTAATAAAAATTTATATGCTTACTGGTTTAATAATTGGAATTTTACAAATAAAAATTATTTTAATTTAATAGTTACCTTTAATTTTTATGAAATAATCTACTCTTGTACATATATAAATAGTAGTAAATCTACTACATTTTTAAGAAACGTAAATTTTATTAGAATTTCTAAACGGACTTACTTATTCCTGTCTTTTTTGTTTATTTTATATAACACAAAAGCAATTTTATAGATTTTTAAAAATAGTAGTAAATCTACTACGTTTTTAAAAACTAAATTCTATAGGAATTGTTGATCAAAATTCTTTTAAATTATTGTTTATTTGTTATTTTATAAGAAAAATTTCACTTAAAATCTAGTTTAAAAAATAGTAGTAAATCTACTACATTTTTAAGAAATGTAAATTTTATTAGAATTTCTAAACGGACTTACTTATTCCTATCTTTTTTGTTTATTTTATATAACACAAAAGCAATTTTATAGATTTTTAAAAATAGTAGTAAATCTACTACTTTTTTAAAAACTAAATTCTATAGGAATTGTTGATCAAAATTCTTTTAAATTATTGTTTATTTGTTATTTTATAAGAAAAATTTCACTTAAAATCTAGTTTAAAAAAATAGTAGTAAATTTACTACCTTTTAACAAATATGAAATTCCAAAAATTTTAATTGAAATTCTTTATTTTTGCTTCCATTTTGTTTATATCACATAAAAATATTAATTTATTAATTTGTTAAAAAGAGTAGTCGATCTACTACCTTTTTTGAAAAAATATAAAATTTTATAAACTTGAAATGAAATGAAATTCTTTACTGCTTGCGTTTTGCGGTTTATTTCATATGATTATATAAATTGCTAAATATAGTAGATCTACTACCTTTTTTAAAAGAATAATTTTTCAACTTTTTTTTAAAAGATTAAGTTTTCTGAAAATTTCAGGAATTTTATAACAATTTCAATTTAAATGTAATTGTTTTTATATCACACGATTTCACCAATTCATTGGCTATGTAGATGCCATACAATGGCTTGGCTTTATTTATAGTTTTTAACTCATCACTCACTTATCAAGCCGCTTGAAAATTCAATTAATTGTAAAAGTATTGCAATAATACTCAGCTTACCAAACCAGCTAGCCTTGTTATCCTTTCTGTTCTTTTTCATCAGCACCCTCTCTCTCACTACTTGCCCTTTTTGAAAAAATAAAACCACAAAATAACATTTTGTGCCACAGAATCATTGATTGTTTCATGGTTCTTTAAAAAAAAAAAGCAAAAAAAAAAAGCTTGAAAAAAGAGCGCTTCACAGGCCTGTGATTCATCATAAAAAAAACAGTTTTTCAACATCTCTCCCCTTCTCTCCCCTTGGGCATTTGCTAGGCCTGCTCTGTACAAAAGAGTCAATTTATAAATTGCCCCTAAAAATGCTGGCATGCAAATCACTTGCGCTCGCCACCTAAAAGTCTAGTGGATGGATGGGGCACAATTGAAACTTTTGAAAGCCGGCAAACAAATAGTTTCACTACCGGAAACAGACACCAAAAAAAAGAACAACAAAAATACACAAAAAACGACAGAAAGGAAAGGAAGGAAATATTGTATTAAAATTGTTTTTTTTTAGGTACAAATTGTTGTTGCACAATATATGGCAGGCCAGCTAAGTTATTAAAGTGTGAAATAAAAGGGGAGCAAGTGGATGATAATAAAAAAAAAACAGTACCCAAAAGGAGTTGAGAGGTTCAAATAGTGGCAGGAAAACTTAAATGTTCAATAAATTTTGATTTAAAAAATTCTGTTTTAACGCTTAAATTGTCCACGTCACTGCACACAAACTATGTGCTCTACCAGGTAGAGTAATGCTACGTAAAAAGTAAGTCACGTGGTCTAGTAGGTAGTGCGTTGGCTTATTATACGTAAAAAGCCAGGGTTCGATTCCCACGCCAGACATCAAAACACAAATACAAAAATTATATTTTCGGCAAGTTCCTCTCAGCAGATTTCTGGCAAAAACTCTGCGAGTAAATAAAATAGCCATGAAAGTTTCTCATAAATCTGTCGTTCGGAGTCGACTTTAAACTGTAGGTCCCATTACTTAGGTATAAAATTAACACACACAACATAAGTGGTGTGAGGAACTAGGTCAATAATCCTGACTGATGGGTTCTAATGACCAATTACGTACGTACGTAAAAAGTAAGTCGCGTTGAGCTCACTTGTTTAAGGAACAGTTTTTCTACTGAAAGGACACAAGTATCGGTCAACTGTATTGTGTAACTTTAACCTCTTTAGTATGCTATCGAGTGTACGCATGGGCCCTCAGATGTAAGTCTTCCATTTTCCCAGAGATATAAGAGATCAGTTGAAGTGAAGTATGTTGTTTTTGAAAAGCTTTCTTTGACCTTTAAAAGTATCCTGGTATCAGGCAATATCGCACAGAATTTTCCTTCGCAGTCCATGCGGAGATTGCCTAATGGTCGGATGCAAGTGAATGATTCATTTGAAGCCTATTTAACTTAACCTCCCAAAGGTTTCGTTTGCGGTCAAAGGAATTTGAGTTCCAAATTCCAGTGGCATCTCGAAAAAAAAGAAGAAAAAATAGATACGAGGTACTGAACTTATTTACTTAATTGCTTAGTACAAACCTTTAGTCTGGATTACAACCTAGCTTCGCACATCACCAATTTTAACCATGAGTTGGCGAGTTTTTACCAGAAGGCTGCTAAGACTTTAAAAATTTGATAAAAACGATCTGGAGCGGAGAACAAATAGTATAACTATTTAGCCAGGATAACAACCTAGCTTCGCACATCACCAATTTTAACCATGAGTTGGCGAGTTTTTACCAGAAGGCTGCTGAGACTTTAAAAATTTGATAAAAACGATCTGGAGCGGAGAACATATAACCATTTAGTCAGGATAACAACCTAGTTTCGCACATCACCCATTTTAAACATTTGTGGGGAATTTTTGCCATAAGACTTCTGAGACTTTAAAAATTAGATAAAAACGATCTGGCGCGGAGAACACATAATACAACCCTTTAGTCAAGATTACAACCTAGCTTCGCACATCACCCATTTCAACCATTAGTGGCGAATTTTTGCCATAAGACCACTAAGACGTAGAAAACTAGATAAAAACGAGCTGGCTTGGAGCACACACACATCTTCTTGACCAGTACCATCCAGACCGAAGACTTGTTGATATTGATATCGTAAAGATCTTTTTTAAGAGCGCAAGCTTGCTCAACAAAGGCAATTTCTGGCTAGTTGTTGACAACATTTGCGCATGTGGAAGCGAATGCACGGTAGTTTGCCGTAAGAGTTGGTATCGATTGTTATCTTCTCTAATGAATGGCTAAAAGATTTCACTTCCTTTTGCAAAACAGGAAAATGGAAAGTAAAAGGAAGGGCGCGCTGGGCTAGAAAACAGTATTCTTGCATTCGGCTCTTGAAGTTTTCCAAATTTTCCTTGAAGCAATTCAGTTTGCGCATTATCGATGTAGCATTTGAGTAAACCAAGATTTTCCAAAAAGTCGCCGTGGTCTAGTGGGTAGTGTGTTGGCTTATTAGACAAAAGGCCCGCGTTCGTATCCCAGGTCAGACGTCAAAACGAAAAAATATTTCTTCGGCGACTTCCTCTCAGCAGATTTCTGGCCAAGGACTCTGAGAGTAAAAATTGCCATGAAAAGCTTCTCAAAAATCTATCGTTCGGAATCGACTTTAAACTGTAGGTCCCGCCACTCTTGTATAAAAATTAACGCACACAACATAAGTGGTGTGAGAGGCTAGGTCGTAATCCAGACTGAAGGGTTATAATGGCCAATTATGTATGTATGTAAGGGATGCAAAAGCTTTGATCCCAAGATCTATTATTTTACCAACAAATTTGGCCATGACATCAGTGAGATTAGTTTCTAGTTGGAATTTCAAAAAAAATGAAGACGTTAAGTTCAGTCCAAAATGCCTTTTCTCATACCAAAGCAAATTGTTACGCATCTCGTGCAAAAACCTTACAAAGTTTAGAGAACGAAAAAAAGGCAAAACAATCTTGTTTTAGCTTCCTTCCTACGTTAAATTCAGTTGCCATTACGTTATGCAAATATTCGCTTAAAATTTAAAATTTCTTTCCTCTTTTTAGGTTTTTTCTTTTGTTATCCTTTAATAACTCCTTTTTTTCTTTTTCATTACCAAATGCTATTTAACATTACTTTGTAAGCCTTTATTATCGGCTCTAAAACAAAATAGACTACCAGGTTCAACCGTGCGTATGGGAAATTATTTCCAACCTAATCATATCTCTCTCTCTCCCTCTCTCTCTCTCTCTCTGCCTGCCATTAGTTGGGGGAATTTAGAAAATTTTTTAATCAAATTTCTGGTTGTTGTTTTGTTTTTGCTGGTACTTCCTTCTTTTTTTTTTTTACTGTCAATCCTTATGATCTCTCAAAAATTAAACGACAAAACGACAAATGTTTATAGGCGTGTGTGTGTGTAGGGTGGGGGGTGTTAGTGGCATGTCAATACCCAAGTTTATGATTAAAACGCAACTGAACTTGTAATCAAAATCAAAAAAAAACAAACTCTTCACGCTCCAAATACAATACAATGTTGTTTTTAGTTTGTTTATGTTATTATTGTCATAGTTTTCTTCTTCTTCTTATTGTTTTTGTTGTTGTAATTTTCATCGTAAAAATGTTTTGAACACAAAAACATTTAAACGCCGCCAACACCACCACCACCGCTCTATGGCATAAGGCAGACAAGGAGCAGAGGAGCAGGGAAGGCAGTCATGTTTACTTTGGCAAGCACAAGTTTTGTAAGCGGAAAGTAAAACAACGAAAGGCTGACACAAAAACAATAACAATAACAAAAATTTTGTATAAAAATCAGGGTAATTTAAAGTGGCAGCAGAAGCAGCAACAGCAAATAAGCACCACCACATGTGCAACATGACACGGCATTATAAAGTTGAAGCTGCCTTCCTTGCTTCCACATCCGCCTGCCTTGCCAATGATGTCTTGCTTGTGCTTGTGCTGCTTCACTAATGTTTCATGGTGTTCATTTAGTTTTCAATCTCCTTCTGCTTCGTTTTTTTGTTGTTGTTGTTTTTGTATCAAAATTTTTGAAAAGCTTAAGCTATAGACAAAAACAAAAGAGTCGAGGCGTTTCCAAAATAGAAAATTCATGTTTTGTTGTTGTTCTTGTATTGTATTGTATTGTTATTGTGCATTTAACACATCACTGATTCAGAACAAATGTTTTGGTTGCACACGCAACAACATTTAGTATGTCCTTGACATAAACAGGCAACACCATCATCAGCATCATTAGGATAGCCCAACATACTCATCATCATCATCAGCATCATTGGGAAGAGACTGCAACAGCAGGAAAACATTCTCAACATTCAATACAATGTAAAAGGCAGAGAGATAGATAGACAGACAGACAGACAACCATTAAAACATTTCAGTGTGTATGTGTGTGTGTTCAAATATTGTGAAGCATACTTTTAGGTCGCAAACATTAAACAAGCATTTGTTAGGTTAGTGTATGGGTTAGTGTAACATTTTACAACAAAATGACAACAAAAATACAACAAAAAAAGCTTTAAATATCGCATTAAATTCTCGTATTTTTTTTATCAAAGAGACTCAGTAACAGAGTTAATGGAGGTTCAGCCTAAAAACGCGTCTTTTTTTTTGTTCAACGACAACAATAAATAACAACCAGGTAATCAGCTGTAGGGTAACTTTTGAAAACAATTGAAAATAATGTATGTGGTGCTTGAAACGATAAGTAATTTATACAAACACGGACTAAAAAAAAAACATTTAAAGAGTTACTAAGAAAATCAAATAAATTGAAGCATAATAACAGCCTGACATAGTCTAGATATTAAAGTATACAATCAGGCTGAGTTAAGCAAGATATTGAAGCATACTATTAGGCTGACTTAAACAAGATATTAAAGCATACTGTCGACCTATGAACAAATGGTACAAGGACAATGGGACTCAATCGTTTATAGCCACACTTTGAAATTGATACATACTTCTGCTGGTTGCCTTAGTTTACGCTTTCTTCCTCTTAAGGACTTTATAATTGCAATGGAATTGTGATTTAATCTACCGGCAGCTTTAGTTTAATCGCTAAAGCACATTTTAGTTTTTCTTAGACAACATAATTGCTTTCACAACATGCTACGAGCGTTAGAAACTCCACCGTTCGGTGGTCCTATATTCTTTCAATTTCAAACAACGTGTTCTCTATGGTAACTTCTTAATTGAGTTTTATCGGAGATATAATAGTGAACTATTACACCCAATAAATGGTGTCGCTAGGCAGGCAGAAGATGGCTTCTTCCTGAGAAAATTAACACATGCATGCCCGAGCCTTAGGTTTTGATACCAGAATTAATATCTTACTCAACCGTACAATAAGGCTGCAATTTGCCCTACAATTTCTGTCTCTACAAGCAGAAGTATTTTCAAAGCAGAGGTCAACCTGTTTTAACCTGAAAGCAGGGCAATTCTGGCGGAAATTTTCCTGAAAATCCTTTGATTTACTTAGGCAGCCAGACTACAATTATATCCCTAACGAATTTAGTTTCAACATCCGTTTTAGGCTATGTATGATAAGGATACACACTACCTACTAGACCACGGCGACCTCAAGGTCTAGTAGGTAGTGTGTATGAGAAGAAAGACCCGAGTTCGAATCCCTGGTCAGACATCGAAACGAAAATTTGAAAATAATTTTTCGGTGACTTCCTCTCAGCAGATTTCTGGCAAAAACTCCGAGAGTAAAAAATTGCCATGGAATGGAGTCGACTTTAAACTGTAGGTCCCCCGCCACTCATGTATAAAATTAACGCACACAACATAAGTGGTGTGAGAAGCTAGGTACGTAGTACAATGAGTCAATTCGAACCACCGAGTACTGTACTTGTAAGTATTGACAAGTACAGGTCCTCTAACCTAGCCTAACCTAACCTAACCTATGATAAGGATTTCTTAGATAAAAATTTCTCTTCATTCAAATGTAACATTTATAGGGGGCCTTGGGCCTTAAAAATGGAATCGTTGTGCCAGTCCTATCGTATATAAGGTTCTTGAGAACATGTTATAGAAACGTGTGAAGTCGTGCCCTAAGAATTAGTCCTTTTTTTAGTGCAATGCCGAACCCACTAAGTCATACCATAGCACGTGATGTGATGAAAACTAAAGCGATACCCATCCACCATATTTGGGCAATGTTCTGATTAGGAACATCATCATCAGTTCAGGAGGTAGAGAACGACTTTTAATATCCAGTAGCGTATCATATTTCTTCAATTCCGTTCTAGAGAGTATTTTGGGGAAATAAAATGAGACTACAGTGAATATTAAACACCTGAAAATATTATTTTTAATTCGAATTTTAAATTGCAATTTTCTTGATCGTTTTGTTTGAAAATTTCTTTTCAAATTTGAATTTTTCTTTTTTTTTCGGAAATCCATAATTCAAATGCAATTACTTTATGAGTTCAACTACTGATGCACAATTATGGTGTCATCACTGCCACTACCACCACCACCACCACCGCCACCACACAAACATTTAAAATAACCGTCTGCCATATGTCAATATGAAGTGGCAGAAAAGTGCAACGAACCGTCGGTGGAATTGATTTAAATTGCAATCACTTGTACTCATAATTTGTTTAAAAAATAAATTTTACACACCAAATAACTGTAAACATAACAGTTTTTAAAATTAATAACAAGTGACATAAACTTTTACCGCTAAATATATAGACACCAGAGAGAGAGAGGAGAGCGAGAGAGAGAGAGAGAGCGAGAGATTGAGAGGAAGAGAGCTTTTAACAGTCAAATCCTATTAAAAACCTGTTAAACATGAATTTTAAATGAAAACTCATCAGCGCCAGCAACACTGATATTTTTCAAAATAGAAATTTTGTTTTTAGACAACAACAACAACAATAAAGAGAAAAGCATGCATAAATTAATTATGAAAAGCAAATGCACAAGTACTCGTGCTCTCCCCCCTTCTAAGAGTTGCAAACATTTAAGAAAGGAGATAGAGAGAGAGAGAGAGAAATGAATTGAAATTAAAATAAATTTTATGCATCAGGGATGGAAAAGTTGGTACAATTGTACTTTTTTTTAGCACTATTTGGAAGTCAAAAACACCATAGCACCTCAATGACTTATTTAGCACTATTGAAAAATGTTCTCTACTTTATTACATCGCTCAAATATTCTGTCTCATCAGTGTATAATTGCATATGGCAACTCGTAGCTAACTTGACATATCAAGAGTTATAAAAGGAATATTATCCGTTCCACATTCATCTGCAATTTTGAAATAATAAATAGTTTGCTGGTACAAAATTTATCACAATAGTGATTTAAAATTTAGATCTCATAAACTTTTTTATTCCTTTATTACTTACTTACTTAATTGGCCATAACAACCCGATTAACGGATTTCGGCCTGCCGCAATACATCCTTCCAGGCGCCTCTGCTTCTTGCGCGCCTACGCCAGTTGGTCACACCAATCGATGACAGGGCTTCCTCGACTTGGTTCTTCCAACGGATACAAGGTCGTCCTCTTCGCCGACTTCCGCAGATCCCCGCATCAAATACCCGTTTCGCCGGAGCATCCTCCTCCATTCGAACGACATGGATGAGCCAGCGCAGCCGCTGGATATTAATACGCTGCACAACATCTATGTCGTTGAGGAGCTCATACAGCTCACTGTTAGATCGAATGCGGAAATCATCGCCAACTCGCACAGGACCGAAGATCTTACATAGGTCTTTCCTCTCGAATACCCTCAAGGCTGCTGCATCAGTTCTTAATAGGGTTCATGCCTCTGCGCCATAAAGAAGCACGGGTAAGATGAGCGTCTTGTAGAGTATTAATTTTGTCGCACGAGTGAGGTCTCTGCTACTCAATTGCCTATTTTGAGGCCATAGTAGCACCTGTTGGCAAGAGTAATCCTGCCTTTCGCAGAACACTCTCCATGACGAAGTTGAAGAGGTCGCATGATTAGGGGTCGTCTTGTCTTCCTTTATAGTTAAGTATTAAAGCAAGTAGTTAAGTTTACCTATTATAAAGTGCTTTTCATAATTATAGCACCACCAGCATTTCAATAATAACAAACAATGAATTGTCTTCAAGTCATATTCTCTGATGAAAAAAAGTGGAACTTAGATAGACCAGATGACTATCGATACTACTGTCGTGACCTCAGAAATTCAAATTTTAGGAGATAGTCTATTGCTGGGGGGTTATTTCTTTAAGTGGTCGCCTCGAATTTCAGTTTCCATCTACGCGAATGTATAGTACAGAGTACATTACTGTTCTTAGCTATAGTTTGCTGCCCTTCTTGAGAGAAAATAATGAAAAAATATATTTTACAACAGGACAATGCCAAAATTCATGTCAGCAGACAGAGGATGAAATGGTTCCGTAAACAATCTATTGAGGTTTTATCGTGTCCAGCTTGCTCTCCTGTTATGAATATTATTGAAAACGTTTCCCCAAACGAATTCCCCATTCTTGTCCGAAGATTATATTCAATATAACAGGCAATGATCGAAGAGTGGGGTGAAAATAGACGGAGAAATATTGAATAATCTTTATAAGAATATCAAGGATCGAATAGTTACTTTAATAATATTTACTTTAACTATGTTTTAAGTATAAATACTTTTGGTAAATAAAGTTTCTTATTTTTACATTAATACTACACACAATGAAATGAATTGTCATTTATATTTTGTATTAATTTATATTAAAAAAAAGTTTAAAAAAGAAAAAAGTGAATTTAGTACAATCGATCTGAAAAAAGAAGAATTTTTTATGAACGTCAGTACAATTTGTTAAGATCAATTTCCCATCCCTGACACAAATAATAATTACACAGACACACACACACATTCATATGTACATAAACGCATATACGCACACAAACACTTGCATACTTCGTTTAAAAGCTAAACTAAACGTAAACTCAGTGTGGCGTCTTTTACAGACACCCACATAAAGTGAGAGACAAGCTATGCGTATCAGACCCCCCCCTTAACACAAAATATTGCCCTCCACTGTTGTATGTATGGCAGTCAAAAATCTGTTGTTTTGTTGCACCACCTGTACAGAAAGCCCCCCACTCGTGTTTTTGATGAAGAAATTTAAATTTACAAAATCCTGCTGGTGGTGGCAAGCAGAAGGTTATTGCAACGTTCGTTTTCTATTTTTTTTTGTGTATATTTAATCAGGTTATATTTGTTTATTTACAAAATGTGTTTGTAATTGTATTGGTATCTCTATGTTTGTGTGTGTGTGTGCTGTCAAATGTTGAAATAATTTTTTGAATAAATAATTACATTAAAACAACAACACACAACACCACACACAGCAACAATTAATATCACAGACAGCGCTTTAAAAAATAGATAGAGAGGGTTTGTTGTTGCTGCTGCCTCTAGTGATCCATAAATTTAATGAAATTTTATGAAAACAAAATGATAAATTATTAAAAACCAAAATAACCCAGTAAACAATTGTTGAAGTTTTTCAAAAATTTAAATTTTTAACAGTCATAGCAACACCAAGTAATTGGCACACATACACTGTGGGGGCCAAATTTCTGAGCAATTGTATGGATTTCATCAAGTCAAGTTCGGAAAAACTCACATTCTGTTAATGAATTCTGAATGCTTAGAACCCTTAATCTCAGGCTATCCTCAAGCTGCCTGCAATATCACAGAAGATGTACTGCCGAGTCTTCATTTTTCTTGGCATACTAGAGGGCAACAGCCACAGAGAAGCTGTATTCTCCTCAGATCAACAGCTCTGGTAGAATCATGTGTTCACTGGCATGCCTCCCAAATAGGGAGTTTTAATGCGGATATTTGCGAGAGTCGGCAGACAAGAACGGCAATGATAGTTGTGATGTGTTCTCCTTGGATCAACAGCTCTGGTAGAACCATGTGTCACTGGCATGCCTCCCAAATAGGAAGTTTTAATGCGGAAATTTGAGGGAGTCGTCAGACAATGATAGTTGTGATGTGTTTTCCTTGTGTCGATAACTCTAGGAAATCATATGTTGGTGTTCACTGGCATGCATCCCAAATAGAAAGTTTTGGTGCGGGAATTTGCGAGAGTAGCCAGAGAAGGACGGCAATGATAGTTGTGATGTGTTCTGCTTGGGGCAACAGCTCTGGCAGAATCATATGTTGGGGTTCACTGGCATGCCTCCCAAAAAAGGACTTTTAATGCGGCAATTTGCGAGAATCGGCAGAGAAGGACGGCAACAGCTCTGGCAGAATCATGTGTTCACTGGCATGCCTCCCAAATAGGGAGTTTTAGTACGGGAATTTGCGAGAGTCTGCAGAGAAGGACGGCAATGATAGTTGTGATGTGTTCTCCTTGTGTCGATAACTCTAGCAGAATCATGTGTTGGTTTTCACTGGCATGCCTCCCAAATAGGGAGTTTTAGTGCTGGTATTTGCGAAACTCGGCAGAGAAGAATGGCATTGTCATTGTGTTCCTCTTTTAGTAACAGCTCTCGGAGAATCCTGTGTTGGGGTTTACTGGAATGCCTCCCAATAGTTGTGCTGTGTTCTCCTTGAATCAACAGCTCTCGCAGAATCATATGTTGGGTTTCACTGGCATGCCTCCCAAATAGATTGTTTTAATGCGGAAATTTGAGAGAGTAGCCAAAGAAGGACGGCAATGATAGTTGTGATGTGTTCTCCTTCGGGTAACAGCTCTCGCTCATGTATTAAGATAAATTAGTATGTCTCCCGGTATAATATTTGGTGCAGAGATATACGAAAGTTGGCATAGACGACAGCATTAACAGATGAGAGGTTTTCTCTTTAAAACCCTGCTCTTGTAGAATTATTTGTTTGGGGGTAAAGTAAATTTCAGAAGTCTATATGAGCCTTAACGCAGTCCTAAACTAACTTACTCTTAGGCGTCCAGTAGATCTTAACAATATTAAGCGTATCCATTTAAACTCGTTAAATGGATGCAAAATTATGTTTTTATTACACAAATGAAAAATGAACTAAATTGTTTCAAGGACATAAAAGTTTATCATATATCCTTTTTTTTTAAATAATTCTTTAAGACAAACAGAAATATTTTACAAATACATTTGTAAATCTTTTGCACGATTTTTGAAATGATTTTTTTTTTACTTTAAAATTCATAAATGTGTCTCTAATCATTTCAAAGTTTTAAAACGAACGTTAGATAATGTCCCAATCACGTAACTAAAAATTTAGTTTGAATTGCCTTAAGAATGTTAGAGTTGCTCATGTATCCTTTTTTCAGTTATTATAAAAAATTTTCAAAATTCTATCATTTGTAGGGATTCTAAGGAGGTGTGTTAAATTTACAAATATAAAATATGTTTTTAACATAAAAAATCATCAAAAATTGTATCGTAATTAGAAGAATATTATTCAGATTGAACTGAAATTTAGAGAAAGGACGTGTTTAAATGTCCTTAGGAACTCTACCGATTTTTATTGAAATTACTTGAAGAGAGAAGGTGATGCCCATATATCCTTTATTTCGAATAAAACAAATTTTTCGAAATTTGGTAATTTTTTAAAGAAAACATTTATAATTTTAATTAAAAATACTTTTCCTTGCAATTTAATACCTTAAATGTACTGTTTTTTGAAACAATTAAGCAATAAAGCAGTTGTGTTTTACGTTTAGTTTTCATTTCGCAATAGAAATAGAGAGTTTACCAAAGATCTATTTAATGCCAAAACTAATAAGTGTCTGTGTGAACCGCTATGCAGTCCTAAACTAACTTACTCTTATCAGTCCAGTAGATCGTAACAATATTGCGCGTATCCTGCTGATGTCACCGAAGTTGAATCTCTTTGAAAATCGGGATCACGTTACGTTTGTTGCTATCCGTTGGAATGGTTCTCTCCTGGATTTGTATTGCTTAAGCTGGCTTCAGTTTTTTCTTGCTTTCTTGCTAAGTGTACAGACAGAGAGTTGGGTGGTAATCTTAGGGCAAATTGAAATTTTTAGTGCTTTAGTGCCTAGCCTAGTGGTTAGACATTGTTTTAATAAAATTTTTATGCTCTCAACATTCTATTTCCTCATATCCTTTGCATGAAACAACATAAAAAAAAACATTTTATGGCAAATACCGGATTAATAGCCATACAATACGCCTGGCAAACAATGTCTAAAAGAAAAGAAATTTTTTCTAAACAAAAAACTTTACAACATAAAATTCCTAGACCAGACCACTTAGACGTACTATACATCTACTATATCCACTTGATATTAATTATTCTCATTTGAATGTGTTCTTAAATACAAAAAAAAAATCATAAAAATTCATAAGCCTTATTAAACCAACCAACCAACAACAACAACAATAATAAAGAATTTTTTTCTTTTCTTCCTCCTTTTTCTAGTGCTCGACTGCCAAGTCAGCGATTGGGGTCAGTGGAGTGATTGTAGCACAGCTTGCGGTTCAGGCACCATGACTCGCACACGCCAAGTTAAACAGCCAGCCCAAAATGGTGGCAAACATTGTCCAGTTTTATTACAAAAACGTGGCTGTCAAGGTTTTCGATGTCATGGCCATCACGATAAGAAAATATTACGTGGTAAGTGTGTATGTATGTATGTATGTGTGTGTGTGTATGTGTATAACACCAACTATTTGTTGACTGTTTTGGTATAAAAAAATTTGAACAAAAAAAAAAAGGCGGAAAAAGGAAAAGAAAATATAACGAAAAGCACAACACAATTTGCTCAATTTGACATTAATGGCTCTTCAATAAAAATTCCCATACAATTATTTAAAATGATAGCCCTAGAGTACAAAGATAGGCAATGATTTGTGGCCACTACCACTGCCAACAACATCATCATCATCATTATCATCATCGTTACTATCACTAGTGATTATCGGCAATGCCATCATTATGTTCAATCCATGTTCATTCAGTTTAAGTGTCATAAATGCCACTTAAATTATTATGTATAACGCTTCTCATTACTGGCAAAAAACATAATTTGAAATTTTCTTTTTTTTTTTTTTGTGCTACACCAAACAAGAGTCCTATTTAATAGCAGCAACACAACAGACAAGATAGCCTAGCCAGCCAGCCATACAGAACGAACGACACGAAAACACCGCCTGTCAGTTTTACAACACCACAGGTGGGTGTCATTTAATAAATGGCTTTTTAATTAAATCTGTGTTGAAAATTGTCCTTCAACAGGAATTTATTTATAACACAGCACAGGCAAGGCACAATATAAGGAAGTGAGGTTTTATTATTAATCTGTCACACGAAAACGGATATTAAATATTAATAGGCGTTTCATAATAACGAAAAAGACAGTAAAGTAAGCGTAAGCGTGTTGTTAATAAATTTTTACCCCATATACACCTACTGGTTAAGCAAGAGCGTTGGATATTTTTAAATATCCTTTCTATTTACAGTTTTTAACTAATCCTAATTGCTTATATAATCATTATATAAGCCACTAAAGTCTATTTTTTAAGCTAAACTTTGCTTTTATTAGATTTACATCATATTACAAAAAAAGGATATATGGCGGGCTTTGTTATTTCTAGCAAAAAATCAATAAAACTTTTTACATTCATTAACCACACTAAACTACATTCATTTTGTAAGTTTCACACATATTCAATAAAAATCTATAAAGTTATAGCCTATGGAAGAAAAAGAAATTAAAAAAATATTTAAAAAATCTTAAATTGTAGGCAAATATTAAACGTTAAAATCTAATCTTTAAGCCTAAAATACGGTTAAATTTAATTTTTATAAAGTTTATAACATATTCCGCAAAAAGGACATATGGCGAGCTTTGTTATATCTCGCACAAGACCTATGAATCTTTGTACAAATGTTAACAACATCATACTACATTCATTTTGTAAGTTTAATACAGATTGAATGAATATTTACAAAATTTTACGGCCTTACAATAAAAAATTAACAAAAATTTTAAATAAATCTTATAAAACTTGTATAATAGAATTAGTATACCTGCTATGTTAGTCTTAAAGTCTGATTATATCAGCCTATATAAACTAAATTATACTTTATTAACGGTTACAACTTATTTAAAAAAAAGGATATATCGCAGGCTTTGCAGTTTCTGGCACAAAATCAAAACAACTTTGTTCATAGATGAACCACACTATACCACATTCATTTTGTAAGTTTCAGGAAGATTTATTGAAAACTTTCAGAGTTATAGCTTTTACAGTAAACAATAAATTTAAAAATTTAAAAAAAAAAATTAAACTAATCTTACCAAAAGTGTTTAATAGAAACAAATGTATCTTTTTAAACAGCCTGTAAGGGTCATGAATATTGGGAATTACCAGTTTTTTTTTAATTTAGAAAGCAAATTTGTGTGTTATATAAACCACAAAGTCCGCTTTATAGGCCTAAATTAGTAAAAATGCATTTTTGTATACACTCCGAAAAAAGGATATATGGCCTGCTCTGTTGTCTTTAATACAAAATCAATAAAATTTTGTAAACACGTAAACAAGAACATACGCCAACCTTTATGTAAGTTCCATTACAATCGCATAAAAATTTTCAAACTAATAGACTATTAAAGTCGAAATAGAATTAAATGAACATTCAAAATGATAAGATAATGCAATTTTTCATACATTAACGAAAAAGTATATATGTTTTTTTAAATTCTACGAAATTTGTTGCAGACATAAACAGCAGCCTCGTATTACATCCATTTTGAAAAACTTCATGAAATTCCATTGAAAAAATACAGTATTAACAAATGGAAATACTTGGAAAATTAATTATCTTTGTAAAAATGTGCTTTCAGAAACAATTTATGAAATGCAAGGTATTTAAAGCGTAATTTCATTTAACTTTTAATAAAGGATATATGGAGTACTATGTTGTTTTTGAAAGGATTTATATGAAATTTGGCTCACATGTGGATGACACCATATTACATTCGTGTTCAGAGTTTCATGAATTTCCTTGAAAAAATCTGGGTGTTAAAAGGTTTTGAACATCTCCTTTCAAAATTTAATAAAATTTAACGAAACTCACCTTCCATAATATTGATTTTTAATTCATTTCGGTCAGTAATAACCATAAAAATATGATATATGTCCTGTTTCTTTAATATTTAAGCGATTTATAAAATCGCTGACATAAGACCTTGTATGTAAGTTGCTCTTTTTTTCAAATGCAGAACAAAAACAGAAGTTTTTGTGAATTATATGCAAGAATAGTTCTCCACTTACCATGTAAAATGCTTTTGCATTAAAATTCACTTTAAATATTTAAAAAATTTTCAAATGGCTATCAAATATTCGATTTTTAGAAAAAGGATATACGGCATACTCCGATAGTATTAAAGCTATCCCAATGAAATTTGGCATAGTTGTTATAGGCTCTAATCAACGTCCTTTTTCGTAGTTGGAGCACCTTAGCTTAATTTTAACGGTTCAAACGATTTTTTTCTATTTTCCTCAGAAATAAAATATTAATTGTAAGATAACATTTAAATTAAATATGTAATTAGCTTAAATTTAAACATAAATTTCACTTCCTGGAACAAAGGATATACTGCAATCTTCCAAGTTAATATAGCTATCTTAACAAAATTTTGCCAGTGTGCTTGTAGCTTCAATGCATGTCCTTTCACAAAGTTTGAAGGAAATTCTTTAGCATTTATATTAGATAAACATGTTAAATGTTAAACATGTGTAAACATAATAAATTAAATGAAATTTCTCTTTATTCTACTGAAATCAAACAATTTTTTATTACTTTTATTTGCTTAGAAAAAAAAGGATATGTGGACAAGTTTTTTGTCCTTTAACTAAATTAAGTAATTTTTGGTTTATGCAATAAGGACATAGAAATGCTTCCTTTTTGTAAGTTTAAAGCCATTTCGTGCTGCTTTAGGATTTTAAGAAATTTTTTGGTTAATTCTTTATTTCATGGTATGCCATGCATTATCGATTTTCTTGTTTTTATACTTTAGCACTTTCGTTCTGGTCGTTTATCATCTACAATGCTTGCAATCATTAAAATTTAAATTGAAATTCTCGTTTTATTGCTCTCTCTTTCCCTGTGTCTTAAAAACCTTTAGTTTTTATTATTCTTCAAACAGAAGCATTTACCGCCCCTGTAGTTAAACTGTAATACAAAATCATCATCATTACGATCATCAATATTAACTGGCTTATGCCCTTGCTTGCTTGCTTCCACGTTACCTTTTAGCGTGGCATACAAAATCAACATTATTGTTCGTTGAAGCTTTTATGCTTGAGTGTGTTTTAATCCATAAACAGGAATGAATTAAAATAAGATGGTTTTGCAGAACACAAAAACCCAACGTTACTTTCTAAACCACTACCATGTCAGGGGGATGGGAAGGCGACTGTGTTTGTAGCGAAAGGTTGAAGGTCTTCAATAACAAGTGCAAATTGTTTTTGTTGCAATTGTTATGACAGCTCTGGCGAATGTATTGTGCTGGTGTTTGTCTATGTGTGTGTGTGACTTTATAATTTTATAGCTGCTCATATCCTTTGTAAACAATATAAAAGTATATGTAACACAGCAGCACAGTTTTTACTTTTGAATTGAAGCTTGCTACTGTTGCCAAGACGGAAAGTATCACAAAAAATTATCACACATAACCACTTTAGCTGCCACTTGAGATTTCTGTGTAATTGAAGACAGTTATTGATAGCTAAAAGAATGTAAACTTTAAGCAGATTTCATTCAATGAATGAACTTCTCAAGGTACTTTAACGTAATAAATATAAAGGTAATGCTTTGAAAATTGCAAAAACAATGCTTTTTACTGTTCCAAATATACAAACAAAAAAATTATCAAATTTTCTTAAAGGACATAAAAGTTTCCCGTATATCCTTTTTTCTGGAAAGCAAAAAAAAAATTTTAAATTTTTAAATTTTAGAATAAAAACAATGACTTCCGCAATATAATAATTTCTTGGAGCTTTAAAGTATTAATAAATTGGACAAATTTAGTTCTAATATCATCTAACTTGGAAAATGAACGTATCTTGCCATCCTGGATACGTAAACATAAATTTATCAAATTTGGTGCAAGCTCCACAAAGTTTCCCATATATCCTTTTTTTCTGAAAACTAGAAATATTAAGAAATTTTAACAAATTCTCAATAAAAAAGTCTTAGCAGTATTGGAAAACCGTTCTAAATCATAAATTTTCTATTTAATTTGTTTTTCAAAACTTGTTGAAACGTTTCAAATCTCTTCAACCATGGAATGGGAATGTAAAAAATTTCTTTTTTAAATAAAAAAAAATATATCTGCCCATATATCCCTTTTTCAAAAGTACAAGAATTTTATACAAACTAAAGACATTTCTTTTAACGTAGAGATATCCATTTAACAATTTTCTTCCAAGGTTGTTCAAAGGTTGTGCCAAAAGTTCATGTCAAAATATTATTTTACTGACGAAATTTATTTGCTAAATTCATAAAAATGTATGGAATTCATTCAAACTTGGAAAATGGATGTAAAATTATGTTCTTATTACACGAATGAAAAATTAGCTGAATTGTTTCAAGGACATAAGAGTTTGTCATATATCCTTTTTCCTAATGGACAAAAATTTAATAAAAATTTAAAAAATTCTTTAAGGCAAACAGAAATATTTTACATATACATATGTAAAAGCCATTAGAGTGTCCGTAAATCGTACAAAACTATCATTTTTGAAGTGAAATTTTTCTTTAAAACTCAGAAATGTGTCTCTAATCATTGCAAAGTTTGAAAACGAACGTTATATAATGTCCCAATCACGTAACTAAAAATTTAGATTGAATTGCCTCAAGCATGTTAGAGTTGCTCATGTATCCTTTTTTCAGTTATTATAAAAAATTTTCAAAATTCTATAATTTTCAAAGGTTTTAAGGAGGAATAGTAAATTTATAAATATAAAATATGTTTTTAACAAAAAAAATCATCAAAAATTATATCGTAATTAGAAGAATATTATTCAGATTGAACTGAAATTTAGAGAAAGGACGTGTTTAGATGTCCTTAGGGACTATACCGATTGTTATTAAAATTCCTTCAAGAGAGAAGATGTTGCCCATATATCCTTTATTTCGAATAAAACTACTTTTTCAGAATTTGGTAATTTTTTAAAGAAAACATTTATAATTTTATTTAAAAATACTTTCCCTTACAATTTAATACCTTATATGCACTGCTTTTTGAAACAATTGAGCAATAAAGCAGTTGTGTTTTACGTTTAGTTTTCATTTCGCAATAGAAATAGAGAGTTTGCCAAAGACTATTTAATGCCTGCAGTTATGAAGCCATTAAAAAAGTAAAAACAAAGTAACAGTAACACAGTCTTTAACAGTTGGCAGTAGTCGTAGTAGTAGTAGCAGTGGCAGTAGTAAATGAATGAACAAGTAGACTTAAATGAACAAATGAATGAACGAATCATTTACTGGCACAAGGACGGACAAACGTACGGTTTGTAAAACAAACACAGTCTATCGTATGAAAGAGAGTGAAAGATGGATGGATGGATGGCTTAAATAAAAGTTAACATGAACAAGAAATAAAGGATTTGATATTTTTGTTTATATTTCTTGAGTGAGCGAAAGGAACCAGAAGGAAAGGACTAGAAGTAAGCGGAGAGAGAGTGAGAGGAGCAGAATGAAAAGAAAATATTTTTTTTTTTACAAGAGAAGGAAGAAGGGTTTCATTTCAATTGGTTTAACCAACACCAACGAATAAATGTTTATACGGTCATAGAAGTACATACAAAAGCTCTTTAACTAAGCAAAGCATTGTGAAAGGAAAACAGAGAAACGAATGCTGCCCTGTAATGTGTTGCAGGAAAGTATGCCATCGTGTGTGTGTGGGCTGTGTGTGTCTGTTTTTATTAATTTAGCTTGAAGCCATTATCAATATTAAAAGTTTCTATAATTGCTTGAGAACAGGGTAAACCCTTAGCAGGTTTCTATGCAGACTTTAAGGGAAAATTACTTTAGAATTCTTATTCCATTATTCCTTGTGAAAGAAATTTTCTACCCTCTGCTGCTGGATCCCTCTTTAACTAATAGTTTAAGGTTTCTCTGTGTTAAGCCATAAATATTGTTTTTCTATTATTGATAATATTTGCTTGATTGGATTACTGCTGCTCCCTCAATTTTTCACCACTCTTAAGCTGTGTTTTCTTTTTCTTTTCCTTTTTTGCTGACTTTGTGTTGGCATTTTTCATAAAAATATTTTTTATTTTTGTTGTTGTCTTTGTTTCACTTTCATATTCCCTCAAGCCATTAATAATGCTGCTGTCATGTTCTCGAAGACAAATTAGAGCAAAGGATATTAAAGTAAAACGACCGACACCCCTCATTGTAAGCCACTGCATTCATTATGCAGTTGTCCTTTAAAGGTCATTGATTTCAATGGCCAAACAGCAGCAGAGCAGTATATCTCTCTTCCCTTTCGCTAACATTTACTGACACTTTAGCTAGCTTTTGCATGCTTTAACATTTGAAAACAATTACAAAGTTAATGTTTATGTAATTGCAGTGTGGTGGTGGCCATACTCTCTGCTTTTATATGTTCAAATAGCAAACACTTTAAAATAATGGACACTGAAGTGAAAAATAAATAAAACTAATAAAAGAGATCTTTTAGAATACTTTTTATATGGTAAATAAATAATGATAAGTTTCTTTACATTATTGCAAATGTCTTCAAACTAGCAAAAGGAACGTTTCTTGCATAGATCTACGTATATACAAAAATTCGAATTAAATACTTCAATAGTAAAAAAGCTGGCCATATATCCTTTTTTCCAAAATTCAAATTTTTATTAAATTAATTAATAATTCCATTTGAATTATTTATATATCCGTGAAAAATATTCTAGAATATGTAAATATAATCAAAATAAAAAATTTATTTAAACTTAAAAATTTCTTAAAATAGTGAACTGATTACTTTCAAACAATGAAAATGAACGTGTATTACTAAGCAGTATGCATATACAAAATTTTGTATTAATTGCTTGAATAGTAAACAAGTTTGCCATATATCCTTTTTTTTTTTTTTTTGAAAACCTATATTTTATTAAATTGTTTCCTATTCAATTTGAATTGTTTATTAACATTAACATCCATCTGTAATTATTACAAATTGATTTAAAAATAAACAATTTTTTCATTATTAAACATTTCTAAAAATAATGAAGGAATTACTTTCAAACGTTGGAAATGAACGGGTCTTACTAGGCTATATACGTAGACAAAAGTTGGTATTAATTGCTTGCATAGCAAAAAAGTTTAGTATATATCCTTTTTTTAACAAAATAATTTTAAGAAATTATATCCGTTTCCTTTTTAAATATTTATAAACATTCTACTTCTATGCTTCAAACCCTAAAATACATAAAAATTATGGCAACTTTTCTTTTCAACAGTCAAATAATGTGTTAAAATTAAAAACCAAATTTTGATTGCTTATAACTTTTATAATTTTAGTTGAATTTTTTTGCAATTGTAAACATGAATGTAGCTTGGTGTTGTTGATCATTTTGCCAAATTTCATTTAAATTGGGTAGAAAACAAAAAAGCTCGTCATATATCCTTTTTTTCTACCTATAGAAATAATCTTAAAATAATAACATTTTTTAGTATTTTTTGCTTCCTTTCCACTTTAATTCAAGTATTCATGAATTTTTGAGGAATTTCTGTTTCTGTTTATTTCCTATTATTGAATCACTGTTATTGAAATCTGAATACCAATAACATAAAATGTCTAGAGTTATTGAGCTATCTATGTAGCAGCACAATAAGCATATTTTTGCTGTTTATAACTCAAAAAAAATAAATTTTTAAACAACATAAATTGGTTTACAATCGTGTATATATGTGTACATGCATATGTAGTGGCTGGAATCATACAGTTTATATCAAAAGTACTTTCACTAGGATTTCAAAAAAAAAAAAAACTCCATACTTTTATATCATTTAAGAGGGGAGCAATTTCAAACGTGTGTGTGTGTATAGTCTGTATAAAATAAATAAATGTTAAGCATGTTTGTTTCATACTCAAACATAACGTTTTTATTATAAAAAGACGGTAGAGAGAGAGTAAGGGTAGAAAAATGTGTCTACAAAAACATTTTCTTGACTATTCTCGATGCCAAACAAAGCACACACACACACACTCACCTAAGTACTCTCCATGTTATTAGTGTTGAAGTAGCAGGTATGTTTGTTTACGAATTATTTGCATGTAAAAATAACATTTATTTTCAGCCCTTCAAATTTTACTTACTCACTCTGAGAACTCGCCCTCACTCTTTCTCTCCCTCTCTCTCTCTCTCTGTACCTTACTTTCCCTTTCGCTATGTCCGCCATAATTTTGGTTTATTTACCCAAATATTTACAATTGAGTCAGTGAGTTTAGTTCACGTGTACACGAGTACAGCAAATAACAGTAAACACCAGTCTTGCACTCTTTCTATTTTCCCTCTATATAAGTCTCAACTCTTAGCTGTTTTATCTCTTTCTTGCGCTCTTTTTTTCAAACACTTCACTGTATTTGTCATAGAGTTTTATTTGAAAACAAATTTTATTTGTTTTTTGTTATTGTATTTGCTTTATGTGTGTGGCTCAGTGTATTTGCGTATTTGTGTGTTTTATTGTATAGAAAATTTCTACTTTATTATGTTCATAAACCACTAACGTAAATAAATAATAACAATACGTATGTAAATAATGTAAACAATAAGACTATTTATATGTTAAATATGTACATAAAACCAATTTTTATAAATATTTTTCACAATTTATTTACTTTCACTGTATAAAACTTTTTATAAATTTTTTTTTTATCAATTTTTTTTTTAATATTTTTTCTGAAAGCAATGCAATAATGCGGTTAATGGTAAATAGCTTATGAAATGAAAAATATCGGAAATAATTAACAAATCAATTTTATTTTAAAATATAACAGAAAAATAAAATACAAAAATAATTTCATAACAACAAAACCAACCATCAATCATAATCGGAAAATATTCCAATAAATTAATTTGAGAGCAGGTTTTTTATTGCGATAAATGTTTTAAAATAATTTAAATTGTAATAAAATTAAACAATTTCTATATTTTAAACATTTTCAAAAAAAAAAAAAAAAAAGTCACAAAAAAGGATATATGGAGACCTTTGTCACTTTCCATACAATTTCAATAAAATTTAGTATAACTATAAACTACACTGTCTTACGTTTATATCCATAGTTTCATAAAAATTCAATGAAAAATCTCGGAATTATGGAGTTCAAAATTTTCCGAAATAATAAAATTTAGATTTTACGCAATATATCCAATGTAATATATATTTATCAAGTAATTTTCTAAAGTATGGAAATTTTTTTTGTAAATTTTGAAAAAAAGGATATATGAGGAACAACCAAACTTTTAGAACAATTTTTACAAAAATCGACATACTGGTAAATGACAGTTCTTTACATTCATTCTGCAAAATTCATAGAAATTCATGTTAAAACTATAAAGTTATAAGCCTTAGAATTAGGAATTTAATAAATTATATTAGTTTAAAGCATATTTTCTAAAATAGAACATTTGTACATTTTTAATTGGGATGTTAAGTAGTTTCCTTAATCTCAAACTAACCTAACCTGACTAACATAAATATACCAGAACAAAAATGTTTTTTTTTTCTTTTCTCATAAAGATTTTTTTGTAATTTTAAAAAAAATTAAAATCAAAAAAATATTTCAATATTTATATCAATTGGCAAAAAAGGATATATGGCCAGCTCTTATGTTAGTAAAAGGAAATCTATCAATTTTTGTAGGAGTATTCACAACGTTATGCAGCTTTCCTTTGGATAGTTTCGTCACATTTAAACAATTTCTGTATTTGTTGTAAAACTTTAAAAATTAAAAACATTTTATTCTTTTAAAGCGCTATTTTTATCATTTTCCAAAACTATACGATTTTTCATTAAATTCAAAAAATCATAAAATTTTTATAGGGTGGAGGGAAAAAAGGATATATGGACCACTCCGGTATTACTAAAGGATTTCTTCAAGTTTTCATTATTTTATAAACAAGGCTTTAACACATTCTTTTAGAGAGTTTGAAAGGATTTCCATAATTTTTTTAGGTGTTAGAGAGATTTGAATTGAATTTCCCTTTTTTTTCTCAGTATGCAATCATTGTTCTTTACCTTTATTTTATGGTAATGTTAAACACTTATCTACAGCCTGTTATGGAAATGAAATGATTTAGTTTATTTACTGCAAATCGTTTTGAAATTGGATTTTAAAGGTAAATTTGATGATAAATTTTTAGGAGCCTATAAATTAGGTGTTTATTTTGTATTTCTTTCTCTTATGGATGATTCGAAAATCATCATAACATAACTCTGCTGGTTTATGTTTGTTTTGTTTCGATTTCCATGTATCTAGAGAGAAAGAGATTTATATATAAACCAGCATGTGTAGATTGTTTTTCATATTTTTTTTCGTCGTTTGGCAAATAAACGTGATGACTTAAGGGTGTTTATGCTGATTCTTGACGAGCCATAAATGTCTACAAGGGAAAGCAAATAAATTTCGTTTCTTGTTGGATTTATAGGCTTTATAGGTTAAATAAGAAATAAATAAACGAAATGATATGGTAAATAAACAGCCTAGAAAGTTGAAAGTCATAAATTAAGCGAGCAGGATGGGGGCAGTAATAAATTCTTGGCTCCTAAAAGTATGCCATGATTTTTATGATTTCTTATAAACAAAAAATTAATATTTTTATAGCAGAAGCATAAAGGGAGTTTGATTTTTAATTTAATTGTTATAAAACAAAAAACAAAAACGGAAATTGGAAAGTAGGAAAATGGCATTTAAAAAAAAACCTCTGTTTAAAGCCTAAAAATATGCTTCAAAATTCAAGATTTAAAACCATACTCTTTACAAGTAATTTAAATCAGATTTCCAAGTTTCATAAGCTTTTCTTTTCAATATTCTTACCATAGAAAACTAACTTCCTTAATTTTTATTTCCATTTTTCTTTTCATAGCCTATTATTAGGCTTTTATTTAAGGCAATTAGCATTATTAAAGCAAATACTCACTCGCTATTTCCAACTTTACAATATGTATGTCAACATATAAAATTAGCATAATTTCCTTAAAGCCAAAGGTAATTTTTTTTTTAACAAAAGCCTTGGAAATCCTGCATAGAAATCTAAAAGAAAAAAAGTAAAGTAAAGCCTTAAACAAGGAAGTCATTTTACGTTCCCTTATGCCATAAGTAATTATGGAAACTTTGCATGTTGAAAATAATAAAACACACCAAAAACCTTTAAGTAGGTTAGAAATAATAAAAGAAGATTTAATAAAACTTGCTTCCACACCGTGAAATATTTCTCAAAATGCGATAAAATTTTCAAAATGAATGTCTTTTAATAACATAAATACGTATACAAAATTTCACTGCAAAAGAACAAGTCATTTAAGACAGCCACGAATGTCCTTTTTTTACAACTTTATAAAATTTTCATTTTCTATGAAACGTTTAATTTTTAAAAAGTGATTGTAACCGAATTTTAAATGGCAGATTTTTAAAAATTCGAAATATTCGGAAAATTTGTGTGAAAAAAAGGACATATGACAAACTTTTTTGTTTCGTGGTGTAGGAAACTGATTTTTTGTATATGAATTTACAACTTCAAAAGGCTTCCTTTTACATATTTTGGCGCCATATACATAAATTGTTTCTTTAAAAGTTTAAAGGATATTTGTTATAAAATGATAGCAATGAATTTCATATTCTCTGTAATTGTTTGGCAATCTAAAAAAGTGAAATCTTTTGATGTGGGAAAAAGGATATATGAGGAACTTTTTTGTTTATTATTGTATGAAATTAATTTTTCGTGTTCACATTTATTACCCGAAAAGGTGACCTTTCCTTTCCTTATTTTTTAATTAAAGGTTTTTAAAAATTAAAATTTCTATTAACAATTAAATTTGCTTTCCCATTTTTAAGCCTTTATAAGTATAATAATGAATTTTTCTAATATTGAAAAAAAGGATATATGATGAACTTTTTTGTTTATTATTGTATGAAATTAATTTTTTGCACATACATCCGTAATTCTTAAAGGCTTCCTTTTTCATAATTTGATTGAATTTGTACTACTCTGAAAAATTTTATGAAAGGTTTTCTGTAGAAGGATTTTTTTCCTTACTATATTTTCCTTAAAAAATCTTGTTGTAATATTAATAATAGAGAAGTACTTGATAAACTTTGTCCTTAGAGTGATAATTATTTGTCTTAAACTTGCTTAAGGTAATAGAAATTTGTAGACAAGTTTGCCATATAAAGTAGGTAATATTTTTATTTTAGCTTAATTGCTGACAAGCCAGCATCTTTCAATCCTTTGCTAGGCATCATACATACATATGAATATGGAACAAACAAAATAGTAGGCCAACCAACTATTAGGAAATAAAGAGGGCAAAGAAAATATATGCTAACGTATTATAAAAGACGTTAATTTTATGTGTTTAGATTATGGTTGCTTAAAATCATTCTTACACTCATAAGTTGCTAGTCCTGGCCTGGCACACAAGCATAAATAAACAATTAAATGGCTTAACACAAGGAAGTTTGTACGTACGTATGTGTGGCATACGTTGTGTGGTGCGTATGTGTTTATAATTAACGTTTGAAAACCTAAACTCAACTAAAAGCATTTGCTTAACTTTTATATTTTAAGCAAACGAAACAACGGAACAAAACAAACCAAACCAAACAGCATAGAACAGGGTCAAAGGGAAGAAAAATGTGGCTGAGAGAACGTACTCATTAACGTCATAAAAATAATTGTTAAATCAACATAAAGAGCCCCCCCTACACGTACTAAAAACCAAAACATGCACGCACGCACGTTTATTTAATGTCAGCAGGATTATTATAGGCAAACAAATATTTACAAATTCTGCTACGCTCTGCCATACTTTCTTACTCTAGAACAGTATGTGTCCAAACACACACACACACGCACACCCACGCATAACAATCAGTTAAAGTAATTGGTTTTCATAAACATATACACAGAGAGAGACACACACGCGTACATCCATTAAGGCTTGACTATAATGTTAACAAAATGAAATGACATATTTCCCATGTGGCAGAGACGACATATTCAACTAAATAAAGTAAAAGATACAAAGAAAAAGAAATTTTTACTGCTCTTGCATATTACAAAATTAAAGTGTAAGTGTGAGTAATTAAAAGCATTTAAAAGATGTGGCGTTAAGCGCTCTTAAAAGTTAAACCCAAAAAAAAAACAAAAATAATCGGTTTTTTGTAAAACATATTGTATTAAAATCTTTATTACTTATTAAAAACCCTTCAAATTTTGACAAAGGAAGCCTAATTATATTATAAATCTGTAAATGCAAAATTAACTTTATAGCCTCGAACACAAAAAAGTTCACCATATATCCTTTTTCTCAGCTCAATAGAAAAAAAAATTTTTTTTTTTTCATATATTTTAAAAGTACATAACAAATTTGGTTGGGACATGCAGAAACCTTGAAAAAATTAATTTTTATGCATCATCAGCCAAAATTTCCTTTAGAAACATTTAAAAGATTAATGTTAAATTATGTAAAAGGATGCCTAAAGGTGTTATGAAACTGCCTACAAAAAATTAATTTCATAAATTAATAAACAAAAAAGTTCACCATATGTCCTTTATTTGACATAATAAAAAGTTAAATTTTTTTATGCATATTTCTTTCTTAAACAACTAGAAAGAGGAAAATAGCAAACAAAATGTTCTTGGAAATTTTTATTTTCGACAAATTATTCGTAAAATTTGTTTGCAAACATTTAATTAAAAAACAAAATATGAGAAAGGTTGCCATTTAGTGTTATAAATATGCCAATCAAAAATTAATTTCATAGGTTGATAAATAAGCCAAGTTCCCCATATATCCTTTTTTTTGTAACATAAAAAAAAATTAATTTTTGCTTTGCAAACATATATGTTTTATGAACTAAGAAATTTGAAAAATAACGAGAAACCTTTTTATAAATTTTTAATTTCCATTAATTTATTCTTACAATTTATTTTTAAACAATCAATTCAAATAAGTTACGAAAAAGGATGCCTTTAAGTGTTCTAAATATGCCTACAAAAAATTTATTTCATACGTTTATAAATAAACATGTTCCCCATATATCCTTTTGTTATGGATACGTTTTCTGTGTGTTAAAAAATGTCCTTTAAACTTTTTCATAACTATTTTAAATAAAACCAAACTATATAAATTATTCTTGTTATCAAAAATAGCCTCGAGATATTAAGTATGCTATTCAGCTTGCTGAATTTAATTTTGAAGCTTTTACTAATACATTCAGCTACCTGAATATGGATTTTAATTAGCTGAATTAATTTTTTTTGGTTTCTAGATTAATGTAGAGACAGTTAATTTCCTATACGCCTTGCTGAATTTAATTTTGAGGCCATTTGTTATGTATTCGAATAGCTGAATATGGTTTTTTGTTAACTGAATTAAATTTTTTCGTCCTAAACATAGTCTCCAGACATTCAGTAGCCTATTCAGCTTGCTGAATTTAATTTTAAGGCCTTTATTTATATATTCAGCAGGATTTTTGTTAGCTGGTAGTTACTTTTCAATTCAGCTTGCTGAATTTAATTTTAAGGCCTTTATTTATATATTCAAAAGGATTTTTATGAGCTGAATTAATTTTTTTGATTTTAAATTAATTTAAAGTGAGTTATTTTGCTATTCAGCTAGCTGAATTAGATATTTTTATCTTCTGAATTAATTTGAAAGCCAATTAATTTCATATTCACCAGGCTGAATATGAATTTAAAAGCAGTTGTATGAAATTTTAAAGCTTTTGAATTAATTTGCCAACATTTAATTTCATATTCAGCTGGCTAAAGTGTATTAGATTTTAAATCACTTTTTTTTCTCACTTTTTTTCCTGTTCAAAATTACTTTGAAAACCTTAATGAAATTCTATTTTAAGCTAAACGGAGGGGGGGGGGCTGTATGTTTTTACGTGTTTATGTCATGACAACATGTCCTCTCAATGTCTCTTGCTGTATTTTATGACATTTAAATTGAATGCCATTGACAAAATTAGAATATTAGACAACGAGAATAAAAAACAAACGAGCGAGTGACAGCAAGTGAGTGCTTGGGAAGGTGGGAAATGCGTGTAATCAAATGGTGTTTATTTTTATGCAAATTTCTATAAATATTTTGTATTTTGATATGCAAGGATATCAACATTAATATGCATATTCTCTGTTATGATAATGATGATGATGATGGTGACAATGAAGATGACTGGTTAGGTTTGTGGCAAATGCTCTCTCGCTCTCCCTCTCTCTTTGGTGATGATGGTTTTAGTAGGACAATAAAAAAAAGGGGCATGTGAGTGTATTTGATGAGCAGCATATTTAAATTAAATGAAGTGTTAATTTTGTTCCACTTTCTTTATGTAATTTTTTTGTTTGTTTTTACATTTTCATTACAGAAACCGCTTTATTGCTACCAGCCTCACTGACCCATCACTATCATTTGAATGACAGCAAAGTAAGACGCAATTTAAGAGCCCACTATCGTGACACCTATCAGCACAATAGAGAACAAGAGTAAGTACAATTATTGTCTGTTATTAGTTATGTTATGGCAATTAAATTCTAAGAAATCTAAAGCAATTTGTTGTAATATCCTTTATTATCCTTTAACATATAGTAAATGCTTGATGAAAATTTAAAAGAAATTATTTCTCAACAAAAAATAAAAGGGTGGAAGGGGGAAAAACTATTTCCCATAATCACAATCTCTTTTCAACAAATATCTTTCGTTATCCTTTTCCATTTGGTTTTTTTTTTCTTTCTTCTCTTCTGGTCCTTTCAAAGCAACTGCAGTAAGTGTCAATAGGAATAAAAGTTTTTCCTTTACTTTTTATTGCCTCTCTGCTAAATGCTTTCAGCTTCAATAATTTCCAAACCTTTAACTGCATTGATTTCTAATATACGAAAAAAAAGCACAGGAAAAAAGCAATCTCTCTCTTAAGGTTCAATTAGTCGTGACTATACCATAACGCTGTAGCCGTAACATAATCCATAACCGTAAATTTACTATTAGCAGCATTCAATGCTGCCATGGCCATAAACAGCTGTTTACGTTAATTGCACATACTTATTTTTCAAAAGTTCAAAAGTAAACAAAAAAGAAAAATGTGTTTACATGTAAGTAAATTCAGCAAACAGCTGTTTATGGTTATGGCAAAAAACCCAAAATTCAATTGGTACATATGGTTATCGTTATGTGACTATGGCATTATGGTAAGTCGCCTATAATCGAAAACAGTGATGTCCATAAAGTTGGTTAAAACAGCTGATTTATATGGCTATGGTTAAGTCACGACTAATTGAACCTTTAGTCCCTCTCTCTCTCTTCTCTCTCTTTTGTTCTCTCTCTCTTTCTCTTCCCTAAGCATCCCTTCTTTAGGTTCTCTAAATAAAGTAGAACAAATAGAAAAAAGAATGCCTTGGCATAGTTATTGTAAAGCAATAAAGTTGTAAAAGAAATAATCTCGAGCCAGGATACAAATGCAAGCAGAGGTCCTTTTTTCCAGAGTTTTTTTTTTGTCTTCCAATTTTATAAGCTAAACTATCACAGGACAATACAAAAACAATAAAAAGCAAAAAAAAAAATAAAAATTATAAAACAAAAGTCTGCATTTCAAATGCAACAAAACAGTGGGGAAAAATGGCAGCTGAAGTCCTTCAGAATATCCAAGGAAAGGTAAACTGGTCCACAAATCCCTTAAGTGCAGTGGTATTTAAAGTACCCGACAACGAACTGCAGGCATACCATATTTAAATTATGGAAATGATGAAAATATTCTCAAGACGTAGCCTGGATCGAATATTTCTAGGAGGTTTCCAGCTCATCAACGCATTTTCGTCAAGGAATCCTTTGTCGTCTTAACAAACATAGTGAATATCTCTATTTTTTTTTGTTTACCCCGAGGTGGTGTAAATGTATCTAACCGCACCATAGACACCTCCGTGTGTGGGGCCCTCACCCACTAAATCCCCCCTCTTCTCGTGGACTGTTGTGACCCCTCCTGAATTACGGTGGTATTACTTCGGAGTGCAGTCCTTTTGGCCCTTTGGCCTCTGCATGCTCATATCTTCAACCGGATTGCGTATCGAAAGTTGATGAGACATTTAAGTGTCTCCACTATTCCTTCCTAATTGGTTTCTGATTGCAATTTCGTTTGACACGTGGGCCAGTGTCTTCTATGCCCGCTTGCCTACATTTTCTGGAGCCTCAAGATCTCTTGTCTTCAATCTTTCCACGAAATTCGCCATTGAGGCCCAATTTTCTCTACTCGCAATCATAACCCAGACAATGTTAGCAGCCGTGATCGTTCCAATCATCGAAGTCAGTACAGAGTGATAGCTCTGCCAGAGTGGACATTCGAAAACAGTGTCTTCTGCATCATCCCAGGTCAGACATCAAAACGAAAAATATTTCTTCGGTGACTTCCTCTCAGCAGATTTCTGGCAAAGACTCTGAGAGTAAAAATTGCCATGAAAAGCTTCTCAAAAAATCTGTCGTTCGGAGTCGACTTTAAACTGTAGGTCCCGCCACTCATGTATAAAAATTAACGCACACAACATAAGTGGTGTGAGAAGCCAAGTCGTAATCCTGACTGAAGGGTTGTAATGGCCAATTATGTATGTATGTATGTATGTATGTCTTCTGCATCATCAGCAAAGGAAGGCTGTCTTGCCCAATCTTCGAAAACAGTGTGTTCTGCATCATCAATTACTTCCCCTGCCTCGTGAAGGCAGTAAGGGGAGACGGTTCCTAAAATATCCGTAGTGGTAGCTCTGATATCACAAAGCTCACTTGAGCACGCATGGCGGCCCGTTGTGATGCCACGGGTGAAACGCAGTCCCTGTACTAACCAAATATCCGTAACCCGATAACATCTGCGTAATCACGTAATAATTTACCTCTCCAAATTTCCGACCAATTTCTCGCCATCCACCTTCCTCTATCTTCATCGTTCCATCGTCGTTGCAATTCTGAAATGATGTTTTCCCTGAAATGACCGGTTATGTAAGGGGAGCATAGGCCTCTACACAGTATAAAGTGAGTTTGGTTACCGCAACCTATTCGCTTTCAAACCACTGTCCTTGAATAAGTTTTACAATTTCAATGAAATGACCAACCAACAATGTCTGTCTGTCTGCTGATTCTTCGAGAACGTTATCTCCACAACATTAAAAATGAAAGAAAAGGATATGAAAAGGAAACTAAAACTGTCATAATGTCATATGGTATGGACACACTCTCTCTCTCCCTCCCTCTCTCTCTCTTACCAGCAACATTAAAAAGAGAAATTTTTGCATTGTTTTTAGCAGTTGAGATTAAAAACTTCTGCATTAAACAACCAAAAGGACGTTCCAGCAATAACACAAAGCATTGGAAGGACATGATGCAACATGTTAGTGCAAGCAAGCAAAGCAGCAAAAGAAAAACTTTCTTCATAAAAGAAAAACTCATGAAAAATGTGAAGCGACAGACAAGGAGTGATGGGGGAGAGTAAAAAATTTTTGCATTCATTTTTCTTATTTCTTATCCCAAAACGAAAGCAAATGTGAGATGACTTAGACATCGACATCTCCCTAGCCACCCAGCCAGCCAACAAAGTAAATGAATGATCGAAAGAAGATGCAAGATAGCCAGCCAGCCATCCCATCAATGGAAATTTACCGGAAAATAGTTGAGACTGTAATTGCGTACGAAATTTTTTAAAAAAAGAAAAACCAAGGAGATCAAAAAAAAAATGAAAACAAATTGTAGCTCCCAACATATTTTTTTCCCCTGCTTTAACAAGAGAGAAAGGAAGAGAGAGAGAGAGAGGGAGAGAGAGCTGGCAAAACAAAAAAAATGGTGTCCAATAAACATTTTTTCTTTTTTGCTGTTTTTTGCATGGCTTCGTTTTATATTTCCTTAATGACCCCTTAAAGTGTCTCCCAACATTTGTCACAATGTTTAACAAGGACATCATTTAAGCCATACGGTCTCTAAGGACGACACATACATACACAATATAATCTTCTACACATACAAAAACACAAAAGGGCACACACAAAAAACAAATTGAAAATTAATTGGCGTAAAATCAGCTTTTTTTTCTCTTTGTTTCCCCCCCCCCCCCTTTGTATAGAAAGAAGACCCAAAATATAGGCCTCGCTCGCGTACGTATCAGTGGAGAACACAAAACAAAAAATTTAGGAAAATAAATGTTAATTTAATGTCCTTAATTACAAATGGAAATACCATTCTGCTCCAGTTAAATAACAAGCAAAATGGAAAAATTTTCCTTAGGAAAATAGGAATTTTTTAAAAATTAATATTTTGATGGCAATAATTTTTCATCTTTTTTCATCTTCTTCAATCGTTGAATAGGAAAGTTTATAATGGGCCACCTTATTTAAGATTTCTTCTAAAAATTCGAATTTAAATTGAAAAATTAACTTTAGTGGTTATAGTGAACTAAGTTTGTCAACCAGCTGTCACTCTCTCTCCCTCTCTCTACCTCTCTCTCTCCCTATCTCTCTTTCTTTCTCCCTCACTTTTGAATCTCTCTTCCGCCTCTCTCTTGTATAAGTTTTACAATTTCAATGAGCAACCAACGTCTGTCTGCTAATTCTACGATAACGTTGTCTCCACAGCATTAAAAATGAAAGAAAAGGACACTAAAACTGTCATAATGTCATATGGTATGGACTCTCGATCTCTCTCTTTCTCCGTCCCTGTCTATCTCCAACTCTCTCTCTCTCTCTCTGTTTGCCATTCATTTGCTGAAACCTTTTTCCATGTCCAAGCCATTACGAGCTGAAATGATTCAACATTTGAATCCTTGTGTCCTAAGGCCTTTAAGTATTTCCATGATTCTGCAGTTACATCTCGCCCACATGTCTAGCGAAGTTTTAAGGTAGCATTCCCAATACCTGGTGATTTTCATCTGCGAATTTCCTATTCAAACACTTTGCATTCATTCAGCGAAACTAATTTCTCATTCGTATTTCAATTCGAAATAGAAACACTGGTTGGGAAAGGTTTTTTAATCTTTTTAGGCGGCTTCCTCGCAGTTATTAAGATCCGAAGCCCTCTGTCTAGGAAGAGCTATTATTTGGAAAGAGAAGTTAAAGAGAACCAAAGACTCTCTTCTCAAGCTTCTGTTGTATTTAGCGGAATTCTGGATAATAATTCGGACCCTTAACGGCCTGAATCCAATCTGATATTAGGTAGGACGTTTCCTCTGTTGAAGATATACGATTCATACATACATAATTGGTCATTACAACCCTTTAACCAGGATTACGGCCTAGCTTCTCAACACCACTTATGTTGTGTGTGTTAATTTTATACATGAGTGGCGGGACCTACAATTTAAAGTCGACTCCGAACGACAGATTTTTTTTTTTGAGAAACTTTTCATGGCAGTTTTTTTTTTACTCAGAGTTTTTGCTAGAAATCTGCTGAATCTGCTGAGCGGAAGTTGTCGAAGAAATATTTTTTCAAATTTTGCTTTGATTTGCCCCAGGCTTCGCATCTAATAAACCAACACACTAACTACTAGACCACGGCGAATTCTAGCGGAATGCTGGATAATAATTGGTACTCTTACCGGCCTGAATCCAATCTGATATTAGGGAGGACGTTACATACATAATTGGTCATTACAACCCTTAAGTCAGGATTACGACCTAGCTTCTCACACCACTTATGTTTTGTGCGTTAATTTTTATATATGATTGGCGGGACCTACAGTTTAAAGTCGACTCCGAACAACAGATTTTTGAGAAGCTTTTCATGGCAATTTTTACTCTCAGAATCTTTGCCAGAAATCTGCTGAGAGAGGAAGTTACCGAAGAAATATTTTTTCGTTCTGATGTTTGACCTGGAATTCGAACCCGGGCCTTTTGTCTAATAAGCCAACACACTACCCACTAGACCACGGCGACTTCATTAGGGAGGACGTTGCCTCGTTTAAATTGGGGCTTATTGACTACATTCAGCAGCATTATATTGCTTCAGTTGTCATGTAGCCTAAGGTCTAATAAACTAACACAGTAACTACTAGACCACGGCGACTTCTAGCAATATCGGAATGGAATCTTATCACCATACTTTCCTTTATTATGGGTATCTGCGTTTAACTTCTCACCATGTTGCATTAGCTTCAAGCTTTCGACTCCTTAAGATTCGTTAGATTCGTACAGTATTTTTGAAAGTATTAGAGTTCCACTTAAGGCCCTATGATCCTTTAGCTTTGTTCCACGGTATTCTGTCTTTGCTTGAATTTGTTTTTTTTTACAGTTTTAAAACGATTAACTTTAGTTTTTAGTATCCTTTAGTATGCTGTCGCACCAATTTCCCTCAGGGGAAGATCATCTTCGGCTTTTTACACTCATAGAACACGAACATCAACAATGTTCGTTAAAAAAAAGCGTAAAAATGCATTCTGTTGCTTGCCAGCTTTCAATGAAGCCGGTTCTTGTCGCTTGTTTTTGAAATTTTTTTTTATATGTATCAATTATACACCCAAAGAAAAATTTTAGTAGGGTTAACTATTTTCTAATGAGATTCACTAATAACAATGAGAAACGATCTCAATTTTTGGGAGAATATTTGTCAAGTTAAATACGAAGTCTTTAGGGATTTGACGCTGTACATTTTCCGTTTTTTTTCACTACATAAGCACATTTTTAGGTTACAATTGCAAATATTACTAACATTTTTCCTCTGGGTTATACACAAATGGCTCTCACAAATGCGCTCTTATTTTTATCATGTTCTCTTTGTGCCGACGCTTGTGTATCATGTAGCATTCGTTACGAATAGCCTGGATTTGTGATAATTCCTTTTAAGTGCCGAGGACTTATGTTCAGGAACTTAATGTCAGACCAAGGAATGTTTACATCTCCTGTCCTTAGAGTATTATATTGGTTTAGCCTTATAAGGTGCCCAATATGGTGGTCGCCGTGGTCTATTAGGTAATGTGTTGGCTTATTAGACGAAAGGCCAGGGTTCGAATCCCAGGTTAGACATCAAAACGGAAAATATTTCTTCGGCGACTTCCTCTCAGCAGATTTCTGGCAAAGACTCTGAGAGTAAAAATTGCCATGAAAAGCTTCTCAAAAAGAAAATCTGTCGTTCGGAGTCGACTTTAAACTGTAGTTCCCGCCACTCTTGTATAAAATTAACGCACACAACATAAGTGGTGTGAGAAGCTAGGTCATAATCCTGACTAAAGAGTTGTAATGGCCAATTATGTAATATGGTGGTACTCCATTGCCTGATGATGTTGTATTTCGATCTATTGTTTAAAGTGGCCTTAGAGAAAGCCTTGACCACAGTCGAAATCTGTACTCCTTTGTTTTTTTTTCCTGCTTAAAGGTAAGCATAAAACGTTTTGCTGATCAGCTAAATTACGATTTCCTTTTTTTATTTTTAATTTTTCAATTTTAAATTGTTTTCCTTCTTTTGTTTTTTAAATTAAAGTTTATTAAGGTAAGCCAGGCATTCTCGTTCCTTCTTTCTTTCTTTCCAGCAATTTTTTTTTCCTCCAATTTTGTTTAATTTCTTTAGGGGTTTTGGTGTACACTCCCTTTCGCCTACCCCCCCTTAAATTATAATGGCATTACAGAGGATAACCACACCGCTATGAGTGGCTGGCTAAAGTGTTTCTTGTATTTATATTTACCATGAGATAATGATGTATAGCTTCTGGCTTTTTTTTTTCGTTACACTCTCTAATAATTTGTATTGCCTCGTGGTAAATCTCTAAAAGCTTGCATGAAAGTTATAAGCCACACTGTTTTGTTTTTCCTCATCATCTTTCTGTCTCGGCTTAGGTTTTTGTTTTGTTCTCTAAAAGAATAAGAGAAAATTGTTTCATATTTTGTTGGTTTCTTAAGGCGTATTTCTTGCTCTTTCTCTTTGGAAAAAAATTTGGGTCATCCTAAGGGAAAAATTTAGAATCAACAAGCAACAACAACAACAAGGACAACAACGACACCGTTTAATAAATAGAAGGCAGGCAGGCAAGCATTTATCCAGCCAGCTTATAATCTGCTGCTGAATATTTCCCTTCTCCTCTTTTCTTTTCTGTTTTTCTTTCTCCTCTTAAAGATTTTCATAATTTTTCACTTTTTAATTAAGATTTCAATTTCTAATTTCCAAAGGGAGCTGCAACATTTTATTTTTGTTTTTGTTTTTTTCTAATTCTAAGCAATTAGTGGCAAATGGAAAAAAAACAACCCCCCCCCAGAACAAGGCTTTAGTAATTATTTACTAGAGTGTGTAAGGAAACAAAAAGAAATCTTGGAAAGAAAATTTAAAAATTGCATGCCCAAGTAAAATAAGAAAATCTTTAATTCAACCAAAAGATTTTTAATGCAAATCTTCCAAATTATTGTTCACATAGACAGGGAGTCCTTTTGGTGGCTAATCGCTGTCCCCATAATCTAAAATTACTCTAATCGATGCCACCTAACCTAAGCATCTTATAATGAGCTTTAAGTTCGATTAGATTAATCCTCTCCAAACACAGCTTACTTAGGTCATGCAGGTTAGAGGTCGCCGTGGTCTAGTAGGTAGTGTGTTGGCTTATTAGACGAAAGACCCGAGTTCGAATCCCAGGTCAGACATCAAAACGAAAATTTGAAAATAATTTTTCGGTGGCTTCCTCTCAGCAGATTTCTGGCAAAAACTCTGAGAGTAAAAAAAAAAAAAAAATTGCCATGGAATGCTTCTTAAAAAAAAATGTGCCGTTTGGAGTCGCCTGTAAGCTGTAGGTCCCGCCACTCATGTATAAAAATAACACACAACAACATAAGTGGTGTGAGAAGCTAGGACGTAGTGCAATGGGTCAATTCGACCACTGAGTACTGTACTTGTCAGCAATTGACAAGTACACGTCCTCTAACCTAACCTAATCTAGGTCCTGCAGGGTCCCATCCACTGCAGGGTAACACCGTTATTACCTTGTCCGCCATGTAATTATAGCTCCTGGTTGATATCTCTCAACCATCCGGAGAGTCTTTTTCTCAAATCTTTTTTAACTAATTAGGTTTTATAACTAAATCCTTACTGTCCAAGAATTCTTCTTCTTAGGTTTCCAAGCACTATACAATGACAGAGAAGAAGTTCTAAGCTTTCCACATCTTCTTCGTCATTGCATTAGGAGGTATGCCCTCGTCTCCTGGCCAGAGAGAAGCCAGTGGTTAGTATCCCGTTATAACTGCTTTGAGGTTACTTAGATGAAATCCTTGTAGGTTTATTTCCTGTATATACATATACAGTGAGCGTCAAAAGAAACTGTACATTTTAAAAAACGTTATTTTCATTTAAAAATTGTTTTCTTAACAGTTTTTAAAATTGAAACACAAAAAATTTCGAAATATTAACAAATTTTTTCAGTGCACTCTCCTTAGTTGATAAAAGTTGAGTTTCCTGATTGTTAGAATTGTATCCTTACGCGTACAGTTTCTTTTGACTCCAACTGTATATCCACATTGGGCCCGATCTGCCTGGTGTCTCTACAAATGCCCTCATTAAACCCTTCTAACCTTGGCCAATAAATGAAGTTTTTTGTGTGGGCATCTGTTTGCCTCTCTGCAGGCGGGCTTCAATCTTATGTAGGAACGACATACTCTGAAACCCTAAACAGCTATTGTCTCCATAGCTGAGAACACATAGAACACTACATGAAGTTCAACAATCTCCACCAATACATACATAATTGGCCATTACAACCCTTCAGTCAGGATTACGACCTAGCTTCTCACACCACTTATGTTGTGTGCGTTAATTTTATACATGAGTGGCGGGACCTACAGTTTAAAGTCGACTCCGAACGACAGATTTTTGAGAAACTTTTCATGGCAATTTTTACTCTCAGAGTCTTTGCCAGAAAGTTTCTACTGTCTTGTCTTAATAAACTTGCCAGCTATACTTGCATGGCTTAAAATTACTCCGAAATGGTCGAAAAGTAACTACCAGTTCTGTAGTATAGGTATTAACAGTTTCGTGAGAGAACACCGGTACCATACTGCGACTTGACCATACATACAAGGGTCATTACAACCCTTCAGTCAGCATTATTGACCTAGTTTCTCACACCACTTACGTTGTGTGTAATAATTTTGTACATACGTGGTGGGACCTACAGTTTTTTAAAGTCGACTCCGAACGACAGATTTTTGAAAAACTTTTCATTGCAATTTTTATTTTTAATCTCAGAGTTTTTGCCAGAAATCTGCTGAGAGGAAATCGCCAAAGAAATATTTTTTGTAGTTTGTTTTGATGTTTGGCCTGGGGCTCGAACCCTGGCTTATTATGTCTAATAAGCCAACACACTACCTACTAGAATACGGCAACTTCAGACTTGACCATACATCGTCGTAAACATACTCTGTCGACTGTCGTATTATTTGTAAAACCCTCAGCCGCTGTGATGCACTAAGTAACTGCCGTATATGCACGGCATTCGGCGTATTACCTCACTGCTAAAGGATCCAGAGAGAAAACATACACAGCTAACATGCTTGTCAAATCCTCCATTTTGAAACCACTAAATGGATAACCCAATATATCAAATTCAGCGAATTCCCTCTACAGATTCCATATCTTTTTGTCGCTTTGCTTTCAATTATTGTTGAAAATGAAACTGTTTTTCATTAACATTTTACTGTTATTATTATCCTTGCTTGTTTTTCCTCTCTGTCTCTCCTTCTTCCTTTCTCTTAATGATTTTGTCAACACAAAACCATTTCAATTTCAAATTTTCATGTGTTTTTGTGATGCAAACTTTTATGAGTTCAATTAAAAACAACAAAAACAATAACAACAACAATAAGAGCAGAAAATAAAATGTTTTTTTGTGTTGGTAACACCTCTACACAGCTGTGCGTTTAATAAACACAAATTAATGCAACAAAAATAGAGGGAAAAGAAGAAGAAGAAAATTGAACTGGTAGGACCAAAATTAAATTGAAATTTTGAGATTTTCATTGTGAAAGGAAATAATTCTAGGGCATTAGCTTTGAAGTCGCCGTGGTCTAGTAGGTAGTGTGTTGGCTTATTAGACGAAAGGCCCGGGTTCAAATCCCAGGTCAGACATCAAAACGAAAAATATTTCTTCGGCGACCTCCTCTCAGCAGATTTCTGGCAAAGACTCTGAGAGTAAAAATTGCCATGAAAAGCTTCTCAAAAATCTGTCGTTCGGAGTCGACTTTAAAACTGTAGGTCCCGCCACTCTTGTATAAAATTAACGCACACAACATAAGTGGTGTGAGAAGCTAGGTCGTAATCCTGACTGATGGGTTGTAATGGCCAGTTATGTATGTATGTTCCTTGAATTTCAGCCTGTAGCAGATGTCTTATTAGAAACAAATCGTGTGTAGATGTTTAAGAAGAAATTTTTTTTTTTTTGCTTTGGCCCGGCCCCTCTTTACAAGCAAATGTTGTGCAGTACGGATTATGTTTTTTTGAAGAACATAAGAGAACCGTGTCTGTTATTTTGTTTAAACAAATGAAAACATTACCTATTAAATTCATAAATAAATATTCATTTGGCCTTTAAATTAATTTGTACAAACGTATGCTTCGGTTTTTATTTTTTATTGGCCGCCACCATAAAACGCAATTTGACCACCAGTCTCCCCTAGTTGCCCTTAAAGTGAAAGGGGAAAAAGGATTCCCAAAGTAAATGCTCTTCAACAACAATAACAATTTTTACATTTTAAATGGGTTTTTATGGATACTGCCCGTACTACCTGTGTATTATTATTTAGGGTAGAGGTAGGGTAGGGTAGGGGCTAATAAATGAAGTTAAAAAAATTTACTTGAAAAAGTTTGAGTTTGAAAGAGAGCTAGAGAGAGAGTGCGATTATTTTTTATTACTTTTCATAGTTAATTTAATTAAATTTTTATGTTTATTTTTGTGTTGTTTGTGTGCTTCTTTTTCATCATTATATTTCTGTTTATTTTGTCGTTGTTGTTGTTGTCTCAGGATTAAATGACCAGCTTTTTAGTATCTAATTAAAAGCATTTTATTTCGCCTGTCTTTCTTATCAATCGCTTTAGTTGTGAAAACTTTTTTACGCTTGCAACGCCATAAAAATAAAAGATTTACAAAAGAAAAGTTTTTTTCTTTCAGTTTTATAGACTCAGACTGTGTGAACTCTTTATTCGATTATTATGACTTGTTTGTTCCATAAAAAGCAAGGAAAAAAGAAATCGTCACTGCACATCACAAATCCTTGTTTGAGAACATGCTTGGCTCACACTGTCTGTCAGACGAGCATGCATGCATCTATACATGCCTGTATGAATAAGTAAATCTTGTTGAGATAACAATTTTTATGATTTTTTTTCGTTTAAAATTTTTATGAGATCACAGTTAAACATAAAATCATCGAATCTGTTGTCCTGTTCTATTCTAATTTTATCTCAATCTCATAAAAATATTACGACTTTAAATATGATAAGCAATCCTCATTCACTCGTATATGCAATGCAACAAAAGGGATGATAATGTCATCACAGAAATATCACAGAAATTACTAGAAAACTCCAATAAAAATCTGAAATTTTTATCTCTCTAGGGGCACTCACTTGCTTAACCACCAATGCCCTTCAGGCCTAGATCATCTTCAGCTTTTTACACTCATAGAACACGAACATCAATAATGTTCGTTAAAAAGAGCGTAAAAATGCATTCTGTTGCTTGCCAGCTTTCAATGAAGCAGGTTCTCATCGCTTCTTTTTGAATTTTTTTTTTTTGTATATCAGTTATACACCCAAAGAAAAATTACAGTAAGATTAACTATTTTCTAATGAGATTCACTAATGACAATGAGAAATGATCTCCATTTTTGGAAGAATATTTGTCAAGTTAAATACGAAGTCTTTAAGGATTTGGCACTGTACATGTTGCATTTTCGACTACATAAGCACATTTTTAGGTTACAATATTACTAAAATTTTTCCTCTGGCATGTGTATAAGATGCCTCTCACAAATGCGCTCTTATTTTTATCATGTTCTCTTTGTGCCAACGTCTGATTATAACCCTCAGAATAAAATAAACATGCCATGAAAATCCATCCTTCGTAGACGATTTTAAACTGCTGGTCCTGCCATTCTTTAAAAAAAATTAACTTCCACTACATGGTTGGGTGCTGTGAGAGAAGCTAAAGAGTTGTAATCCACAACAGTGTGTTCTCGGGAGATAAGGGGCTTGGTTCCCGATAACCACATATATTTACGTGGTACTCGAGCTTCTCACAGAGCACATCTTTTTGTGTTTGATTGTCCAGTGAACCGCACAATGCATTACAGGAGGAATTCATTTTTTGCCCGCACTGCTCGCATGTGGAATGATCTTCCTACGAGAGTCAATTACGATATTGGTAAGTTTATATCGAATGTCCATAAACACTACTACCTCTTTTCTCCTTCCTATAACCTATCTTCCTAAACCTGCACAATGCACTGCATGAATAGGGGCCATCCCCTGAGTGTTGGTTTTATTAAAAAAAGAAAAAAAAATTCTTCATTGCTGGTGCCTACTTACATATTAAACCGATCCCCTATATTTTTCAACCACTCTTCCAGTTTGTGGAGGTCTGATTAACTTTAAAGCATTTCACACATCCAACCTTCGGATATCCACCCTGATAACTTTAGCTGTTCTCTGGCTATATTGGCTCTATGGAATTTCAGAATTCAAGACCACTCCCATAAACCGGTTCGACACCAAAACGTGTCATTTCAAACTGGGGCATTATCCTCTTTATCTACATAGTTTTGGGCATAAAGAGGTGGTATTGTATGTCTAGATCTGTGTAAATATTTCCTGAAGCATCCACGATGACCAGTTAAGAACTGGTTCACGTAGAAATTCAGCTTGCAGTGCTCGTTCTTCATCCAAGGACTCAACTGAGAGACAAGACGAAATGTCCATTTTTCCTTTAAACTGTTCTCCCATAAAAGCTGCCATAGTATAATAGATAATGTGTTGGGTTATTAGGCGTAAGGCTCTAATTCAAACCCCAAGTCAAACAATCAAAACGAAAATCTGAAAATATTTCTTCGGCGACTGCCTATCAGCAGATTTCTAGCAAAAAAAACTCTGAAAGTAAATAAAATTGCCATGAAAAGCTTTTCAAAAATCTATCTTTCGGAGTCAACTCTAAACTGTAGGTCCCACCGTTCATGCATAAAATTAACGCTCACAACATAAGTGGTGTGAGAAGCTAGGACGTAGTACAATGGGTCCATTCGACCACTTGTCAGACTGACTGTACTTGTCAGAATTGACAAGTACACGTCCTCTAACCTCACCTAACCTAAGATAATATCGAAGGCACTCTCCGTGGAATACTGTCCTAGGTTGTAATGGCCAATTATGTATTGTATGTTCTCCCATCGTAACTGCCATTTGTGCATGGAGGAGGCCTTTCATTCCTACGCTTTTATAGCTGCTGTTTGCCCTAGGTAATCGAGACGAATTATGTTTTTTTTTCATAGCTTTACGAGCTAAAAGCTGGGAATCTTCAAAAGACATTGGCAGCCCGGCCTGCCTGTTGTTCACGATTCGCAGCAAGACTTACACTCGGCTTTCTGAACGCTTGCGTACTAAACCTAACCTCGTCGTTATATTTCCAAACAGTCGTACCCTGTAATAATTTACCTCTCCAAATTTCCGACCAATCCATGGCTTTATGTACGGAATAAGTCTCGCCGTTCCTCTTCCTCTGTCTTCATCCTTGCATCGTCGTTGCCATTCTGAAATAGAGTTTTCCCTGATCGGTTATGTGATTATCCAACCGATTTCGCCTTATAAATCTCCATCCACTTTGCTGCCAGCTTATCCAAAGAGATCGTAGCTGCTATCACAAGTACGGCTGTGCGCGACCCTGTACGATATGCAGACGCAATGCTGATAACTTGGGGGAGATTCCCCTTCCTCTCTCAGACAATCTTTGCTGCATGAATTTAATGAACTTTTCCTGTGTATATTTTGAAACCAATACTCTTGGCAACTTTATTTATTGTATCACAAACCGAATCCCGACCCCGACCTTCAGACTTTTATTGTTTTTGTTTTTTTTTTTTTTGTTTTGGTTACGAAAACTTTTTGTTAACAATTTTGACTTTCAAACTTAATTTTTTGTTTGTTTGTTAAGCCCCTGTGTAGACAGTGTACTCATGCCACAGTGTACTCATGTACTTAGCATGCCGTGTACATAAGTTAAATGAAAATTTAATTTAAATAAAATGAAATTAAAATAAAAACAACAACAATAATAATAATAACAAGTAGAAGAAGATGAAGAGAAATAAACTTATCAAATTATATTATTTTTCGGATTTACCCTGTACAAGTACAATACGTACGTTGTCGTACCTTTATTGCATTTATAATAGCAGCAGCAGGAGCAGCAGTAGCAGCAAATAACAACAACAACTCCTCGAAGGAATTGAATTGAAAAAGAGAAAACAGAAGAGTAAAGAATATACAGACAAAAATAAAAAAACAACAAATTCACACAATTTAATTTACATAATGGCAATAAAATACATTTAAACCATCTCCGTTACCCCCCATCCCCTCTTCCGTTCAAAGGACAGGCTGTTTGCAAAACAATCGAAACAAAAACAAAAAAGAAAAGAAGTTTCTTTTAAAAAGAAAAATATGAAGTTTATTAACCAACCAACGGACTCTCTCTCTCTCTCTGCATAAACTCTTTACCTACATCTCTGGCTTACAATAGCTGGGCCCAATAGAAGTTGTAAATTGTAGCAGCAGCAGCAGGAGCAAAAGTAGAAAAATCCTCACCACAGGTTGTAATAGCACGAATCTTGAGTATATTTTCTAAAGCATACCATCACCACAATCCACCACCACCATCACAACCACCACCTACACAAACAAAAACAATAACAGAGACACATAGGCAGACAAAAAGAGAAAGAGAGAGAAAACGAAATGAAACGAATTAAATATCCCAGACTAAAGCCACAAAATGCCTAAGAGTCTGTTAGTAGCACAATGGTTTGGAAACTGTAAAGAGAAAAACAATTTTTTTTCTTGCCTTATTTACCTCAGATAAGGCTGTAGTTGTCGCCGTAGTCGTAAATCCATAGAATCGGTGTTGAAAGCAGAATTCATTGAATGCGTGCCATAAAGTAACGCATCTTTAGTTGCTCTATATATAGCCTAAGACCTTCCACCAATTCGGTATAGTTTTCTTTTTTGCAATTCAGCAAAGGATTTTTAAAAGAAATTTTACAAATACTATTACTATCAACGAAAAGGGGGAAGCATTTTGTGCAATTCAGCAAAGGATTTAAAAAAAAATTATATATAGTTTTGCAACAGCAAATTCAGCTGAGTTTTAAGCAATATTTTAAAGAAATTTAAACTTCTATTTCATTTTCAATAAATTAGCTAAGTTTTAAACAATTCAGCAAAAGACTGTTTAAGGAAATTTTACAAGTAATATTACTACAGGGAAAAATTGTCATATTTGAATTAATTCAGCTATGTGTTATGCAATTCAGCTAAGGAAATATGTTTAGTAAAGTGTATTTTAAGGGAAATTTTTTGAATTTTTAGATATTTTCCTTAAATCAGCTAAGTTTTCTGCAATTCAGCTAAAGAAAGTTGTTCAGATGGTGGTATTTTTAGGGAAATCTCTTAAATTTGTATATATTTTGCTTAATTCAGCTAAGTTTTAAACAATATTTTAAAGAAATTTCAACTTTAATTTCTTTTTCATTAATTCAGCTAAGTTTTAAGAAATTTAGCAAAAGATTTTTTAAGGAAATTTTACAAGTAATGTTACTATTTTTAATGTTATTATTTTTAGAGAAATCTTATGAATTTTTATATATTTTGCTTAATTCAGCTAAGTTTTAAATAATTGAGCTAAGGCAATTTGTTCAGAAAGTGGCGTTTTTAGGGAAATCTTTTGAATTTTTATATATTTCGCTTAATTCAGCTAAGTTTTAAGCAATTCAGGTAAGGCAATTTGTTTAAAAAGGGTATTTTTAGAGAAATCTTTTGAATTTTTATATATTTTGCTTAATTCAGCTAAGTTTTAAGCAATTCAGCTTAGGAAATTTGTTTAGAAAGTGGCATTTTTAGGGAAATCTTTTGAATTTTTATATATTTTGCTTAATTCAGCTAAGTTTTAAGCAATTCAGCTAAAGAAATTTGTTCAGAAAGTGGCGTTTTTAGGGAAATCTTTTGAATTTTTATAGATTTTCCTTTAATCAGCTAAGTTTTAAGTAATTCATTTAAAGAAATTTGTTCAGGAAGTGGTATAGTTTCCAGTACCCCTAGATCTTTCTTATTATTCGTGCCAGTGTGTCTTTTGATTCTCAAAGTCTTTGTGGACTACCTCCTACAAAGTTGTAGTTTCAATTCTTTACTTTTGAAAGTGAAAACAATTAATTTCCAATAAAATTTAAAGAATTTTTTTTGCCTTTCACTACCCATAGTGCATTACTAAACAGAAGATATCTTGAGAATACCTTTGTGTCACTGCAAACACAAAAAAAAGGAAAAAAAAAACAAACGGTAGGAGTAGAACGTAAAGAAAATTCTACTCTCCCGACTCTCTCTCTCTCTCTCTCTCTCTCTCTCTCTCTTTCTCTAGGCTCTGTGTAAATTTATACAATATTTGTTTATTCCGGACTGTTGTTGTTGTTTTTTTTTTCGTTTTGACTGGCTTTTGTTTTCCTTTAGTATTACGAGGATATTCCAACTCAATTTACACATTTTAAATGCGGAAATTTACATGACTTCTGGGAAATAACGTTAAAAATGTTAAAGGACTACTTCACTCATAAATAAATAGAGGCTACAACAACAACAACAACAATGGCAGATAACACACACCTTTAACTAACTAACGCAGCAAGTAAATACAACAACAACAACGGCAATAAGAGTTACAGAGAAATAAAATTCAATTTCTTTTTAACAAGTCAACCAACAACCTCCATCCCTTTTCGAATCCCCAGACCCTGAACCCCCCACCTCCACCTACACAATGCACAGATAAAACTGTCAGCATTTAAATAAACCAAGAAACAGTAAAAGAAACGGAAATTTTATGATGGCACCAGAAATATTTTCTTTCTGTTGTTTTTTTTTTTCTACTGGTCTGACTCTACAGTTTCTTTTCTATAAATTAACCAGTGGAGTGGATTGTGGAGTAGAGTGCCTACTAACTTGCCAGCCTTTTTTGTTTCCATTCGAGGCATGTAAACAAAACAATGAAAAGTTTACCCAACAATAGCTGGACTTCTGTGTAATGTCCATTGGCCAGGACAGGTTTGTTTATTGTTATCCTCATCCTTTCTGTATTATACCCTTAAAGGATAAGCATAATAGTCCCCTTTTAGCTTACAATACACAGCTGTTAAGGGTTTAAACATACATTTTGCACCTCAAGTTGTTTTACTTCAAATGAAATTTAAATTCAGCAGAGGTTTTCATAATTCAGCTAAGCAACTATACTTCTTAGGACTGTTATATGACGGTGTAAACAATATATTTACGTTATAATGCTAATTCAGCTAAGTTTTTTAAAATTCAGCTGAGCAAATATACTTTTTCCGACTGGTATATAGTCGTAAACATTCTCTAATTGAATTCTAATAATAATTCACCTAAAGGTGAATACCTCCAAAAGTTGATATTTAACTCTCCCAAAAACTTAGTTAAGTTTTATTACTAATTCAGCTAAGTTTTCTAAAATTCAGCTAAGCGAATATACTTTTTCAGACTGGTATATAGACGTAAAAATTCTCTATTTAAATTCTAATATCAATTCGTCTAAGCTTTCTATAATTCAGCTAAAGCTGAATACCTTCAAAAGTTGATATTTAACTCTCCCAAAAATCTAGTTAAGTTTTATTACTAATTCAGCAAAGTTTTCTAAAATTCAGCTGAGCAAATATACTTTTTCAGACTGGTATATAGACGTATAAATTCTCTATTTAAGTTCTAATACCAATTCAGCTAAGTTTTCTATAATTCAGTCGAATAAATATGCATCTTAAGACTTGTATACGACGTTAAAAATTCTCTATTTGAATTCTAATATCAATTCAGCTAAATTTTCTATAATTCAGCTGAGACTAAGTACTTTCAAAAACTGTCACATGACCCTTAGAATAATATTTTTAAGTTTTAAAACTAATTCAGCTAAGTTATCTTTAATTCAGCTGCTCCTAAAGACTTTTAGATGGCTCTACAAATTCTATATTTGAATTCTAATACCAATTCAGCTAGGTTTTTTATAATTCAGCAAAGAAAATATGCTTCTTTACAATGTTCTCTATGCCAAGAACTATTTCAAGTTTAAATACAATTCAGCAAGCATATCTTCGAAATTTTAATACGATTTTAGGAATAAAATTGATTAAAACAGAGTTTCCTTTCAATTTAAAACAATTCAGCAAAGAGTTTTGTTGTATTTTTATCTTCAATAGTAACTGCGTGTGTGTGTGTTACGTGTGTAAAGTGTGTTGTCTTTCTACTAGAGTTGAGCTCAAAAATTGAAAGTGACAATAGCCGCCCGTAAATTGATGGATTATTTAAATGCAACGCGTCTTATCTCCTCTTACACACCTTCATACACATCCTTTCACGCTTTACTGAGGAGTAGTGGCAAAAACTTTTCAAATTTGCATACATTAAGGGGCCCAGTGAAAATCTATTATAAACCCAAAAAGGTAATCAACAGCTGTTCCAAGGTAATCTATGAAGTGAGAAGTGTGAGTGAGTGTGTGTTCACACTGGCAAAGAAAATTGTTTGTGGACAAAAACAATGAAAAGAAAATTATTTCAATAAACATATGCCAGTGTAAACCAACATTTTCTTTAATTTATTATAAATCTCTAGCACTCCTCCCCTCTTCATCTTTCTGTCTTAGGCTGCCATCGCCTATGTGTGTGCTCCCATTGTCTTACCAACAACCAGCAACCAGATAATGATAGAAAAAGTTTCTTAAGTCTTCTGTGCTAAATGAGGATTTCAGTTCTTCAGAGAGAGAGAGAGAGCAAGCGAGAGAATGTATTGGTGTATAGGAGTAAAAGAGAGAACGAACAAGGATAACTAGGAAATATGAAAAATATGTTGATTTTCTTTTTTTGTCTTTAGAAATTTCCATGTAGTTTGCATAATATTTTAAGGCTCTTTTTCTTCTTTTTGTTTTTCATTGTTTTTGTTGCTATTGTATTGGTTGTTGTAAAATTATTCGAAAAGCCTAAAAAACAATTGTGTTACTGTATGGAGAAGTTCTTACAAAAATATTATCCCTTCAAGCCTCTTGCAATGCATTTAAGTGTTGAAAATTCTAAGAATTTTTCTTTCTTTTTTTGTTCTAGAGATAAAAAGTGATAATAAGATTCAATTAGTTTAAAACGAAAAATCGATTTAGTATTTGCCTACATTGCCAGGCAGTATAATAGAATTTAAGGCTTAAAAAGTACGTTAAATTGTATTAAAAAGAGATTATTTGTCGATATAATTTAATTCAGCAAAGCTTTTTTGCATTTCAGCAAATAATTTTTTAAAGAAATTTTACAAATACTATTACTATCAACGAAAAGAGTAGCATTTTTAACAATTCAGCTAAGTTTATAGCAATTCAGCACCGAATTTTTTAAGGAAATTTTATAAATAATTTTACTACAGCGATAAATTCCTATATTTGAAGAAATTCAGCTAAGTTTTAAGCAATATTTTAAAGAAATTTCAACTTTTATTTCATTTTCAATAATTTAGCTAAGTTTTACACAATTCAGCAAAATACTTTTTAAGGAAATTTTACAAATAATGTTACTACAGCGACAAATTGGCATATTTGAATTTATTCTGCAAAGTGTTATGCAATTCAGCTAAGGAAATATGTTTAGAAAAGTGTATTTTTTGAATTTTTAGATATTTTCCTTAAATCAGCTAAGTTTTATGCAATTCAGCTAAAGAAATTTGTTCAGAAGGTGGTATTTTTAGGGAAATCTCTTAAATTTTTATATAGTTTGCTTAATTCAGCTAAGTTTTAAGCAATATTTTTAAGAAATTTCAACTTCTATTTCATTTTCAATAATTTAGCTAAGTTTTAAACAATTCAGCAAAAGATTTATTAAGGAAATTTTACAAATAATGTTACTACAGCGAAAAATTAGCATATTTGAATTAATTCAGCGTAGTATTATGCAATTCATCTACGGAATTATGATTAGAAAAGTGTATTTTAAGGGAAATTTTTTGAATGTTTAGATATTTTCCTTAAATCAGCTAAGTTTTATGCAATTCAGCTAGCAGAGACAGACAGCGAGGGAAGAGCGAGAAATTTTTTTTCAATTAACACAACCGCAAAATGGTAGCGAACCAAAAAAAAAAATACAAAAAAATTAAACCGCAAATGAATGGCTACACATTCCCATAGAAGAAAAAAACGAAAAACAACGAGGGGTGATGGCTGCAGAAGAATGGCAGGCAAAAGAAAATGAAAAATATTATGATGCGGTTAACGATGATGGTGATGGTTGATGGTGATGCTCCGATGCGATGCGGACAGAGGATATTTTAAAACGAAAATGAAACACAGGGAACACAAGCAGTGATTTCTCTTAAAAACGTGCCAGAAAAAAACCTTAATTGTACTCCAAATTGAAAAAGGGAGAGAATATACCTGGGCACACGGAACAAAACAGGACATTTTATAAGAGCGAAAGAGAAAGGAAAAAAATAATTCAATTATGCTGTGAAAATAAAGAACATTTTGGTTAACAACAGTAAATTCTTGTCATACTTCTACCTCCTTCCTCCCCCCTATACAATTGAAATGAACGTTGACAAGGAAAATGACGTAAATTTATAAGTATTCACATTATAATTTTAGCTTTTATGCTTGAAATTCCATGCCATTGAATAGCAAAACAATTTTAAATGCTGTGAATAAAAACATTTTACCTTGTCATATCAAAATCAATTTGAACACAATCACGTTAACAACAAAGCTATAGAAATTTTTATGAAAGCAATTCAAATAAATTAAATTTCTTTCATTAAAATATCAACAATACAGTCATTATATTCATATTCAGCAAGTGAAGAAGGCACTTAAATCACTTACACCCTCATTCAGCTAAGTTGTAGGCAATTCTACCGCGGAAAAACTTACTTAAATTGAAAAAAAAGCTTGTAAACATTTATTTAAAGCTTAAAAAAATTATCTTAAATTCATATTCTCTAATTCGGCAACGTTGTAAGCAATTCAGCTGCACTAGAATTAACTTCACTTTAAAAAAAACGTAGTAATCATCTATTTAGCTTCATTAAAATGAATTCAGCTGCATTGAAATCATATTCAGCGCTTAAAAAGATTACTTTTAATTCATATAGCCTAATTCAGCAAAGAAAAAATGTATTTCAATTAAAAAAAAACGTAGTAAAGTTCTATTCAGCTTCATTAACATCAGTTCAGCTGCATTTAATCCATATTCACTATTTTAAAACGTTATTTTTAGTGCTTCAGCTAATTCAGCTAAGTTGTAAGCAATTCAGCTATGCTAAAATGGCTTAAAATGTTAAAAATCGTAGTAAAGGGCTATTTGGTTTCATTAAAAACAATTCAGCTGCAATTAATCCTTGTGTTTTAGCCACACTAAAATAAATTACAAAAGAAGCAAATTTGCTGGACAGTCAATTTACATTTTGGATTAAAATTGCTGGTAGTTTAAGCCTTAATGTGTATTCAGCTATTATTTTTTTGTAATTCAGTAAGTATTTTTTACAAAGAAAATGAAAATTTTAATAAAATTTCTTATTCTCTCTGTCTTAAATGGCCATTCAGCTACATTTCTTATGATATAATCCCATATTCAACATTTATTTGTGTTTTAATGCCTATTCAGCTACATTTTCCTTAATTCAGCAAAGCATTTTCAACGTAAGAAATGAGAATTTCAATGAAATTTCTTAGTCTTTTTGGCTTATGTGGCTACTCAGCTACAATTCTTACAGTTGAGCCACATATTCAGCACATTTGTATGTATTTGTGTTTTAAATGTCAATTCAGCTACATTTTCCTTAATTCAGCAAAGCATTTTCAACTTAGGAAATGAGCATTTCAATAAAATGTCCTATTTCTTTTGGCTTTTGTGGCAATTCAGCTACAATTCTTACATTTAAGCTACATATTCAGCACATTTGTATGTATTTTTCTTTTAATGCCCATTCAGCAACATTTTTCTTAATTCAGCAAAGCATTTTCAACTTAAGAAATGAGAATTTCAATAAAATTTCCTATTCTTTTTGGCTTATGTGGCTATTCAGCTACAATTCTTACAGTTGAGCCACATATTCAGCACATTAGTATGTATTTGTGTTTTAATGCCCATTCAGCTACACTTTTCTTAATTCAGCAAAGCATTTTCAACTTAAGAAATGTTAAGTTTCAATGAAATTTTTCATTTATTTACGCTTTATAAGCCTTTACAACCAATTTCGCAAATTCTTACAATGAAAAATCAATAACGACGTATACGTAATATAAAAAAACAATCAAATTTAATTAAAACACTCATACGTACCATTGCCCACTCACATGAAAAAGTGACCTTAAGATTAAAAGAATTACAAACAGCGAAAGAGAGAGAGAAAGTGACAAATATTTTAAGAAAATTATTGCAAGTGCAATGGAAAAATTCGTTTCCTTTGTGTTTTTATTGCCGGTTAACGTTACTTATTAAACATTAAACTTCAATTGGTAAAAATCAACAAAAACAACAACAACAACAGCAATGAAAAATACAAAAAAAAAAAACAAATCAAAAGACGAAATGAAAAATTGCAACCACAAACACGCACCTGATACGTAACCACAACATCAAATAACACAAGAGACAATAACAGTTCAATGCATACCAAACTGTAATGCCAATGGCATTCAAGTATACGCAGCATAGAATACAAGTACATATCAAACGAGAGCAATTTCCTTGGTTTCGTTAAAGCATACACACATACATACAACAACAACAACAGCAGCAGCAGTTGTAGCATCAATAACATTTTTAAACGAAATTGTATGTCAATGTCATCATCACAAACCAAACAAATATGAGAGAACGAATATTCACCATAACCACACGTACATACGTACAGAAATAAATATCCTCACACAGCCAGCTTACAATACTTACACACACGCACTTTTTTGTTGCTAAATGGTTAAAGTCAGGGAGATATAGAGAAACGAAAAAATGAAACACGATTGAGAAATACTGCTTGATAAACAGAAAAAATATTTCAACACACACGCACACACAACTTTTTTCCACACCCCGCCCCTCCTTTCTCTCACTCTCTCTTGCTTTCATGTCACATTGATTTCTATTTTAAATCTTAAGCCTATAATACCCCACACCGTTACTATTAAACACAAACAACTACAGCAACACCAAAAAACAAAACAAAAAAAAAAAATGATGTGTGGTGAGAGAGGAAGAAAATTATTGAATCATGAAAACAAGAAAATCAACAGAAAAGGAAAAAAAAATTCTGTTTTTACCAACGAAATAAAAATGTTTTTGTAAGATAGGCAGCAGAGACACAGAAAAAAAAATCAGGTATTTGACACAACACAAGAGAATCAATAACAAGAAAAGACGACAGACAGACAACTCTTTGTCAATATCAAACATCACAACTTAAGTAGTAAAGATTTGTTGTTTTTACACAGCCGAAAAGAGAGAAAGAAAGCGAATAAATAAATAAATCATAACAAAACAAATACTCATGTTAAGCTTACACTCACAAATACACATGTAAACAATACAAAAATATATGTATATGCAGAGAGAAGGAGATATTAACACGAGTGATGTGTGCTGTATTATAAGCTTTAGGCAAACATACGACATACAGCCAACCAACAACTCCATTAACAGCATTGTAATGCATGTTCATCTCGTTATTTTTCTTTTTCTCTCTCTCTCTCATACTCTTTGTTTTTTTTTTTTCGTTTTTGATGTGGAGTACAGTAATCAATAAATTTTTGTTGTATATTTGATGGAGAGTCATAACCCAGCAATAACGGAATTTCTGTTCACAATAAAACAATGGAAATGGAGCGGGGGGAAAACAATAAGAGTAATATGTGTAATATATAATGAAACAGTCAAGGGCATTATAAATGAATACAGCAATATTAATTGCGTTTGTGTCTGTTTTTGTGGAACCTTGTAAGGGACCATGTATACGAGAGCAATCTCCAAATATTTGGAGCATTTGAAAACCAACATTCGCTAGATTTAACGTCAAGATATCACGAGAAATTTGCTGAAAAAGGATCAATAATGGATAAAAAAGAACTTAATAAATTATCCTTGTCATCCCGGTATTAATCCAATGGAACATATTTGATATGTTTTTTACAAAACTGGTGCAAAAATACTACGTAATGACTTGTGAATTTCGAAAAACTTCTATTGATACTACAGAGAACAACAGTGCTTCGTTAACTTCAAACTGTAATTGATGACCTCCCCCCCCCCCCACCTACATATTATTCTGTTTTAAAAAATTTTTTTTTTTTCGTATAAATTGATAACTTTTTTATAAAATTTAATTTTAGAATTTGAATTAATTTTTTAATTTAAAAATTTAGGTGTATGTAAACTTTTGTCCTTTACTGTACATTAAAATTTTGCTCTTGTGACCTTATTTGTCAAAACTAAATCTCTTTCACTCTCTCTCTCTTGATTTTATTTTTATTTATCTTTGCTTTTAAGCTTAAAAGCAAGAAAAAAAATCACAAAAATTTTACCTCCTGTGTTTTCTTCCTTGAACCAACAGGGAGAAATTTCTTTCCTTAGCATTTAATAGTAAATTACCCTCAGATATTTTGACATTTCTTATAAATAACGGTCAAGTGATGTTAGTAAAATATATGTCACCTTTAATATTTCTTTAATTTTTCTAAACCAAAAACACAAACAAAAAAAATGTGAAAATAAAAAAGAAAGAGAGAGAGAGAGAGAATAAGGAAAACAATTACTCACTTTAGTAAACACTTAAGCAACAATGCACGAACACACTTACAAGCATACTTTAGGAAAATAATGATAATGGTCAGCTTCTTCTTCTTATGCATTAAATAACGGGAGGAACTCCTGCTATGTTGATAAGCCATAAGGACACGACAACTATGATGTTAAAACACACAGCCAGCCATTATGATAACAGTACACTACAATTATTTACTGCTGCCCAACACACAGAACACAGGAAGAGAGAAAAAAAAGAGCAACAAAACATAAATTATAAAAGACCGAAACAAGTTTCATAATATCATCAGCAACTCTCTTCTCATACTCATACCAACAACCTCTCTACCCACCTAGTAAAAAATGTTCTTTGAGAAATTACCGAAAGAAAACGAGAAACTATAAATAGAGAGCCGAAAAGTAGAATAGCGAGGGAGAGAGGGGAGAAGAGTACCCTAGTATTAAAATAATGATTCCTTGGTGTGGCATTTTGCGTTAACAAATAAATTTACAAGCATACAGCGAGCACTCCAAGTAAATTGTTGTCATTTATTGATGTTGTAACATGAATGACAGCACAAAAAAACATAACCAATAACAACAAGTACAATACGTTAACAACACATCCTGTATTATCAGCAGCATTAACAAACAACAACACTAAAGACATCGGGAAAATACGAAAATATAACAACGAACCTGCAACTAAACAAGAAACACTCACACTTTCAAACACAAAATAATTTCAACGAAGCTAGCCGAGCATAAGGGAATGTTATAGTGGTGAGTAGTATATGCATACATACCTAAGTGGGGAAAGATAGAAAAGACCATTAAATAATAGGAATATGCTTGATGTTATTGTTGTTGTTGTTCTTGCTGTTGCTATCGCTGTTACTGTTACCGTTACTATAAACAACATTTGCTTGCTGCTAACATTACTTAACGATTGAAAATGTGATAATAAACGTAAATAATGGCGTTTATTTCAAAACAAAACAAAAAGTAGCAGAAAAAGAAAACACTAACACAGGGTGTATATAAGTAAATTAAAAACAGGTGTTTATAAAACAAAGCATGAATAAAAATGTATGAATTTTTAATGGAAAAATTTTACAAATTTTATGGAAACTTAGTACGGAAAAGCTAAAAAACTTTATTATTTTAATAATTTTAATAATTAAATTTGTTTTTAATATTATTTACCACCATTAAATAACCATCAATCTTATAACTTATTGCTGTCTAATAAAATTATCAATTTTCCTTTACAACAACAACAACAAAAAAGCTTATTTTGAAAAGCATTTCATTAATGTCAGTTAAATTTAATGTGTGCTTAATTATGTGGAAAATGTAATAATTTAAATTTTAAAATCATTTCCTTTGAAATTAAATTGATTTTACCATGTACAAATACAAAATATACAAAGGAAACTCATTGTGTCATGAAACCATAGAGATTTTTTAGGCAATTTCTTAGAAAATCTCATAAAAAAGATTTTTTTTCTTTCTTTCTCTTGTCATTTATAAGAAGCTAGTAAAAGTTATTTTAGGAAAGACATTTTTTTTGGCATTAGTAGGAGTTTATTTAATAAATTTCATTTGAAAAATGAGCGCAATGTATAGATTTTAAATATTCAGCTGAAATTTTCATTATTTAAATGAAGAAATGTAATCTTATTTGATAGAGAATATTAAAAAAAGTCTTATTTAGCTGTAAAGTTACCGAAAAATTTTCAAAAATGTTTTTAAAACTCTTATTCAGCTACAAAGAAGCCTAAAAAAGTTGTAAGTAATGCTTATAATTTAAATTTTGTTCAATTCTATTAAATATTTAGCAATTCAATTACGAAATCATATACCAAATTAGAGAAAATCAGAAAAAAATTAAAAATAACCATTTACGACTTGTGTATTCAGCAAGGAAAAATTCAATATGCTTTGGAAATTGTGTTACAAATAATGGAAAACTAAACAAAAATTTATTTTGTTTTCGTTTGCCTCTACTTATTAAGGTACAACAGGGCGTGTGATTAATTTTTTATTATTATTAAAAAATAAATATTAAGCATACGCCACCACAGCTATGGTATCAGCATAAGGTTGATTTTGGTTTAACAACATCCATACATTCATAATTGGCCATTAGAACTCTTCAGTCAGGAATGCAATCTAGCTTCTCACACTACTGAAGTCACCTACAGACGACCTTAAAGTCGATTTCGGTTTATTCAGTTTATTCTCATAGTTTTTGTGGCTTAAATTGTTTAATTTTTTTATTATTTCACAGAAATTCTGCATTAATTCTCCATCCTATCATTGTGACATCATGACTCAACTTTCCTTTTTCTTTTTTTTTATTTTCTACCCCTTTTTTCTAAAGAATTTATTAAAAATTCTAACAAAAACCTAAAAAAACAACTCTCTTCAGCTCTTTGCATACTTAAATGTGTTGCCCTGTAAACTCCACACCCTCTCGTATGCTCTTACGAGTACTTTCTTTAATTCTAACGGCTTCCGCATTGTCTTTACTGGTATTATTATGTAAATATGCAACATATTGTGATTGTTTTGTGAATGTTTTAAAATAAAAACAAAAAACACAGACAAACACATAAACACACACACACACATAACAAGGCATACAACAATAAGTTGTGTCGTTGTTTTTAAAATTTGTTGCTCATACATAATGCAGTTGTGTAAAACTCTTTGTATTTGTGTTTGTGTATTGTAAGCCATGAGAGAGAGAGAGAGAGAGAGAGTTTCTGATAACATGAGAAAACTAGTTATTCAAAACATATCATCACATGCTATTATCACTCCATTCCACACATATACTTGGGAACAAAAAAAGAGTTTAAAATAAAGACATGAATCAGAGAGAGAGAGAGAGAGAGAGAGAGCAAAAAAAATAAAGAGAGAAGAGAGTTTAGGTTATACTAATCCTTCATACAAAACATCAGACTGTGAAAATAGCAGTAAAAAGAAAAAGAAGAAAAAAAATGAAACGAAACCCATAAACAATAACAAACGTAAACAAAACAACTCACACAACTTAAGCTCACGTACACTTATAGTTGTGCATACACACACACACACGCGCACAGAAACGTATTTACATAAACACACTGCATTTATGCATGAAATTTGCCAAAACCAGCTTCGTTTTTTGTAAAGTGAAAAACAAAACAATGGTTTCATCAAGCACACTCAGCAAAAGAGAGATGCAAAACGTGAGTGATGTTTGTTATAAAAATGCAGTTGTGTACTGAAATCAATTCTATATTTTTCAAAAGGCAGTACTGTAAAGGTATAAAATCTTAGCAAAAACCGTTTTATAGAATTTTGTAACTTATTTAAACAATTTTTTTAAGCCGAATAAGGCTTTTTTAAATGATTTTCTTTAAAATATTATACCTCATCAAAACCTTCATCAAAAAAAAAAAAACTAAGTTTTTAAAAGTGTTTTTTGATTCTTCTTTGAATTTTAGTATTAAAACTATACTTTTGTCAGCTGAATTTCTGATATAATATTATCCTGCTCAACGTAATTTTTATTACCGAAAAATTGCAAATTGTTTCGATATTTAACTTTTCCCAAAAGTTTTTAGTGCAATCTTATAGTTGAGTAAGCATTTCAGGTGATGTTTTATAATTTTAAGATTTTTTTTCTTGCCTAAGTAAGTGAAAACATTAGAAGAGTAATTGAAATAAAACTTTAATTTGAATTCAGCTGGACTTTTAGCAAATCAACTAAACCAATAACCAATTTAATTACAAACAAGTGTTTCAAAATGTTGTTTTAATAATTTTGCTAAAACGATGTATCAAATAAAACACGTATAATCGCTATTCAGCTACAAAATATTGATTTCTACTAAGAAGTTTTGAAGCAATTTACAGTAGATGTTGTTTTAACAATTTTGCTAAGACGATGTATCAAATAAAACACGTATAATCGCTATTCAGCTACAAAATATTGATTTCTACTAAGAAGTTTTGAAGCAATATACAGTAAATTGTTCATAACTTATTAGAATTTGTTTCAAGCTCCGATTCAGCAATTGAATACTGAATTCAGCTAAGAAATTTTGAACTGTATTATAAAAAAATGTTCATAAATACTAGAAATCGTATAAAACTGCTTTTCATTTACTTACTATTCAATTCAGCTGGGGAAATTTGAAGCAAATTTAAGGAAATTGTCTACATGCAAGCTTTTTTAGTAATAATATTTCAATTCAAATACGGTTTTATGAATTCAGCTAAGGAAATTCATATTTATTTAAAAAAAAATTATAAAAACTACATTAAAATGCATATTCAGCTAATTATCCTGCTATTCAGCTAAGGAAATTTTTACGTACATTACAGAAAACTGCTGTCAAGTCATAAAAACTGTTAAAACTTTAATTCAGCTACTTTTTTATGAATTCAGCTAAGGAAATTCATGTGTATTTAACAGAAAATTATAAATACTTCATTAAAATGCATATTCAGCTGGAAATTATTCAATTCAGCTAAGTATCCTGCTATTCAGCTAAGGAAATTTTTACGTACATTACAGAAAACTGCTGTCAAGTCATAAAAACTGTTAAAACTTTAATTCAGCTACTTTTTTATGAATTCAGCTAAGGAAATACATGTGTACTTCACAGAAAATTATAAATACTTCATTAAAATGCATATTGGACTGACAATTATTCAATTCAGCTAAGGAAAATTAAAGAATATTATTGTAATTTCTTATTTCTAGTAATCATTCTCCAATTCATCTAAGTTTCCTGCTATTCAGCTAAGCAAATATATACTTATAAAGCGGAAAACTGCTTTCAACTCATAAAATCGTAAATTCAGTTACAAATTTTTTAATTCAGCTAAGGAATCTAATAGTAAAGGTTACACTTTTTAACTCTTAAGACAAATTTCACATGGAAATCTTTATTAAAACTAAAATTTTTAAAGTTTTCATTACAAAAACAGTCTCTTACAATTAAAGAAATTCGTGACTAAAACTAAAATCCTTAAAAAAAATATGTAAAAAGCTTATTTAAATCGTTGTGTGTGTTATAATACAATTTGGCTTAAAAGGATCTCCCTCCCTCCTACGCTGCTCTACTTCATCTCTCACAATCTGGAAACTCCTTCATTAACATAATAATCTGGATTCTCTTGTATTCTATACAGTTTGGCATCAATCAATTGGGTCTCATCTGTTTGGGAACCACTACTATTCTCTTCCATTTCCTCCTTTAGGGGGGAAATGCTGTTACTGAATCGGACTTTTAAATCGTTTTTATCTGCGACTAATTCCTGTTCATTTTGGGAATTTAAAGAGTTTTGTTTGATTTCGTATTTGTGTAGCTCCTCCTCCTCCTCATGGGTTTCATCCTCTTCTTTGACTTTCTTAAGGCCTGGTGAAGCCAGGAACGAGCTCATAACAATGCCATGTTGATTCGCATACATGGCATAGTCACTGTCATCGATATTATAACCCATATTTACACGTCTAACATCGGTTTTAATGGCCAGCAAAGTATTAAAACAGCGTCGGAAAGTGGGTCTTTGCTCTGGCTCGGTATACCAGCATTCCATCATTAGGGAAAATCTACAAGAAAATTTCTCTTTAGACCTTCTAAAACCTGAAATCATATCCTGTCTTCACTTACAATTTATCTGGACAATTATCGGGCTGCTCCAATCTGCCTCCTTCCTTAACGAAATTCAAAACTTCAAAATTATTTCGTGCAGCATAAGGCTGTTGGCCCAAAGTCAAAATTTCCCAGCACAGAACCCCAAAGGCCCATACATCCGATTGGGTGGTAAACACCCCGTCCACTAGACTTTCGGGTGCCATCCATCGGACCGGCATAAGGGCTTCACCTTCTTTGCGATAATAATCGTTTTTGTAAATATCGCGAGCCAAACCAAAATCACCAATTTTCACCGTTCTCTTGCTAGGTATACGCGACGACACCAAGCAATTGCGACACGCTAAATCGCGATGAACAAAGTGCATATCCTCTAAATAGGCCATGCCTGTGGCCACATCAATGCACATGGTCATCAGATCAAGCAGTTGTAGAGAGGCAACAGGTTTCTAAAAGAGGAAAAAGTTATCGTTTTTTGATAAATAATTTCGATAACAATTACTTTTCGATAACAGAAATTTAAAACCAAAATTATTCAAAAAAAAAGGGCAATTACCGTTGAATTAGGCCTTGATTCCCTTAAATAGCTAAGTAAATCACCGCCCTCCATATGTTCCATAATTATCGAAATCGATTCGGCATCACAGCATACACCTATTAGGCGTACAATATTCTCATGCTTGAAATTGCTCATCAATTGGGCCTCCTGTAAAAGTTCGGCAAATTCACTGGCCCCCTTACGCAGACTCTATTAACAGTCAGGAAGAGAAAGAAGGAGAGAGAGAGAGAGAGAGATGCAATGAGAATTAAATTTTTAAGTTCACTTTCGTTTTAATTACCTTTATGGCAACTTTTTCCTCTTCCTCTTGATCCTGATGCTTTAACATACCCTCGTACACCTCCCCAAAGGCACCTTGTCCCAAAAAATTCAGCAGCGTAATTTGTGACCAACTAATATGGGGCAACAGTGCAATGTCAGCATCACTTAAGGGACCTCCTGTATACATTGTCGAGTTACTGGTTAAAGAGAAGGCCCGATTACGTTCAGCCAATTGCTGTTGGATTGTGGAAAAATTACTCCATATGCTGGGACGACTTTTGGCCAAAAGTTGTTTGGCTTTAAGGCGGCGTTTTTGCACTACAAGAGAGAGAGAGAGAGATTGTTTTTAAGGGAATTAAATTATTAAGAAGAGAGTGAGTGTTCTTAACAAAATCGCATTGAAGGTGTAATTTCCATCTGAAGATAACCAGTTACCGGGCAATAACACCATTACTCCGCATAATTTTTGTCAAAACAAAAGAATAAATTTATTCGAATAATTTCTATAGCATTTATTCGATTAATTTTTATTCATTTAATTTTAATAAGAATAATTTTATTCGCATAATTTCCATAACTTTTACCCGCATCATTTTTATTCTATTAGTTTTTTATTAAAAAAATTTTTTATACGTTTAATTTTAATAAGAATAATTTTATTTGCATAATTTCGATAACTTTATTCGAATAATTTTTTATCTGATTATTTTTTTATTCGTTTAATTTTAATAAGAATTATTTTATTTGTATAATTTCCATAACTTTTACCCGCATGATTTTTATTCGATTAAGTTTTTATTCGTTTAATTTTAATAACAATATTTTTATTCGAATGATTTCCATAACTTTAATTCGAATAATTTTTATTTGATTAATTTTTTATTCGATTAATTTTTTATTCGATTAATTTTTTATTCGATTAATTTTTATTCATTTAATTTTAATAAGAATAATTTTATTCGCATAATTTCGATAACTTTATTCGAATAATTTTTATCTGATTATTTTTTTATTCGTTTAATTTTAATAAGACTTATTTTATTTGTAAAATTTCCATTACTTTTACCCACATGATTTTTATTCGAATAATTTTATTCGAATAATTTTTATTCGATTAAGTTTTTATTCGTTTAATTTTTATTCGTTTAATTTTAATAACAATATTTTTATTCGAATGATTTCCATAACTTTAATACGAATAATTTTTATTTGATTAATTTTTTATTCGATTAATTTTTATTCGTTTAATTTTATTTGTATAATTTCCATAACTTTTACTTGATTTTATTTGACTAATTTTTTATTCGATTAATTTTTTAATCGTTTAATTTTAATAGGAATAAATTTTTATCCGAATCATTTTTATTCGATTAAGTTTAATTCATTTAATTTTAAAAATAATTTTATTCCAATAATTTCCATCACTTTTATTCGATTAAGTTTTATTCGTTTAATTTTAATAGAAACAATTTTATTCGATGAATTTCTATAGCTTTTACCCGCATCATTTTTATTCGAATAATTTTTATTCGATTAAGTTTTTATTCGTTTAATTTTAATAACAATATTTTTATTCGAATGATTTCCATAACTTTAATTCGAATAATTTTTATTTAATTAATTTTTATTACTTTAATTTTAATAAGAATAATTTTATTTTTATAATTTCCATAACTTTTATCCGAATCATTTTTTATTCGTTTAATTTTAATAGGAATAATTTTATTTGCATAATTTCGATAACTTAATTCGAATAATTTTTATCTGATTATTTTTTTATTCGTTTAATTTTAATAAGAATTATTATATTTGTATAATTTCCATAACTTTTACCCGCATGATTTTTATTCGAATAATTTTTATTCGATTAAGTTTTTATTCGATTCTTTTTTTATTCGATTAATTTTTATTCGTTTAATTTTAATAAGAATAATTTTATTTTTATAATTTCCATAACTTTTATCCGAATCATTTTTATTCGTTTAATTTTAATAGGAATAATTTTATTTGCATAATTTCGATAACTTTATTCGAATAATTTTATCTGATTATTTTTTTATTCGTTTAATTTTAATAAGAATTATTATATTTGTATAATTTCCATAACTTTTACCCGCATCATTTTTATTCGATTAATTTTTTATTCGATTAAGTTTTTATTCGTTTCATTTTTATTCGTTTATTTTAATAAGAATAATTTTATTTTTATAATTTCCATAACTTTTATCCGAATCATTTTTATTCGTTTAATTTTTATTCGTTTAATTTTAATAGGAATAATTTTATTTGCATAATTTCGATAACTTAATTCGAATAATTTTTATCTGATTATTTTTTTATTCGTTTAATTTTAATAGGAATAATTTTATTTGTATAATTTCCATAACTTTTATTCGATTAATTTTTTATTCGAATAATTTTTATCTGATTATTTTTTTATTCGTTTAATTTTAATAAGAATAATTTTATTTGTATAATTTCCATAACTTTTACCAGCATGATTTTTATTCGAATAATTTTTATTCGATTAAGTTTTTATTCGATTAAGTTTTTATTCGTTTAATTTTTATTCGTTTAATTTTAATAACAATATTTTTATTCGAATGATTTCCATAACTTTTATTCGATTAATTTTTTATTCGATTAATTTTTTATTCGTTTAATTTTTATTCGTTTAATTTTAATATAATATTTTTATTCGAATAATTTTTATTCGATTAATTTTTATTCGTTTAATTTTTATTCGTTTAATTTTAATAAGAATAATTTTATTTGTATAATTTCCATAACTTTTATTTGATTTTATTTGACCAATTTTAATTGACTAATTTTTTATTCGATTAATTTTTATTCGTTTAATTTTTTATTCGATTAATTTTTTATTCGTTTAATTTTAATAAGAATAATTTTATTTGTATAATTTCCATAACTTTTATTTGATTTTATTTGACCAATTTTAATTGACTAATTTTTTATTTGATTAATTTTTTATTCGATTAATTTTTTATTCGTTTAATTTTAATAGGAATAATTTTATTTGTATAATTTCCAATAACTATTATCCGAATCATTTTTATACGATTATAATTTTAAAATTAATTTTATTCCAATAATTTCCATCACTTTTGTTCGTTTAAGTTTTATTCGTTTAATTTTAATAGAAACAATTTTATTCGATGAATTTCTATAGCTTTTATCCGAATAATTTTTTTCGATGTATTTTTTGTCCATTTTTAATAAGAATAAACCTTATACTACTAAACCCATGGGTAACCGGTTTTTTAATATTAGAAATTAAATCCCTTACCTTTACGTATAATAATCAAGATGATAACACAGGTGGTAACAATGGCTGCAGGCAAAATAATGGCCATTACTAAGGAATGTCGTTTTTGAGGCGATACAAACGGCTCCAAAACCCGCTCACTATCCTCGCTATAGGGACCCCAGCCATACGGCTCATTACGGCCACGTACACGAAACATTAGAAAGCGCATCGTATGCAGTTCTCTCACGATACAACTCAGCTCAGAGGTATTGCAATAGTTCACCCATTTATCCTCCACTGGCTGTAATTCCTCCACCCAGGGCAATTGAGCCATGGTGGTTAGAGCTGAGACATTTGACGCCTGACGTCTTATGCGTTTCTGTTGTTGGCGTGCTTGTAAAGCTTCTAAACTGTATTCTACAATAGCAGCACCATTATCTTTGGCGGGCTCCCAGAAAACTTTAAAAATTTCCCCTGTGATATGTTCGATTTGTGGTTGTCCCGGCCGGCCAGGGGCATCGCCCAGAGTTTCGAATACATAACGACTGGCAGGCAGTTCAGGATAGATATACGGTTTGTCGACATCCTTGTAGAACAGTTTCAAATAGAATTCATAACGGGTTTTGGGTAATAAATTCGCAACACTAATATTCGTGGTCTGATTGGTTATATCCAAACTAAAGGCCGGATCTTCTAAATCCGAAACCAAGGCTTGACACTCCAATATAACGGTTTCATAATTGGAATCATCCATAGGCCAGTTTAGGGTTAAATTATAGGCCTGTTGTTCGATTAGTTCCAAACGGGAGGGTTCATTAAACGTTTTAATTGAGATTTTATCGGAAGAATTTAATTTGCTTGGCAAAGAGTATACCTCCAGCCATATTTGATAGGTTTCTTGTGGCTCCAAATTCTCTAAAAGGACTTCATAAGAGTCCACAGTTTTGTGGGAAGTTAAACTAGAGTTGAGTAACTGCCAATAGAGATGATAGTTGACTTCGGCAGCATTAAGTTGTAAAGGTTGCTGCCAGCTAACCAAGATTTCCGTGGGGCTTAAAGCTTTTGCAGTAAAATTTTCCGGTTTAGAGGGATTGCCCTCCAAAGTTCGTACTTGAAAGATGGGATATACGTTGTCCATTAGCTGGTACTTTTGCTGGTAATACGACTCCGTTTTTATTTCTATCGAATAATTGGTAAAGGGTTTCAAGTCTGTGATATTTAACAAGCCTGGCTGTAAATCATACTGGCGTTCGTAGTCTCTATTAAAATCCTGTATTAAGATCTGATAACGTAAGCCTGGTATATCCAATAGGCAGTTCTCAAATGGATTTCTACTAGGCAGTTTTAAAATCATCGAGTCCTCTTTGATATCCTGCAAAAATGTATCCCTTAAGTGGGCTGGTTGTATATCGTGATCGGCTTCTTGAGAGTACTCCATAATCAAACACTGTCGCGAAGGATATTCTTGATAATTAAAGGCTTTGATTAGCTTAACCTCGGGTACATGGTGGCTATATTCTAGTGTATGTTTGCGTCTATTAAAGGCTTGAATGGTGTGATTAGCCAGGGTGTATATAAACCCGGCATCCCGTTGATATTTCACTTGATTGAACGCTTCACTTTGGGGACTCTGTTGCTTCATGGGTGTCAACAGCTGACGTTGTAACTCGTATGTATAGAGTTTGCCTTTCAAATCCACCAGATTTAGGGTCTCCATGTCCGGCAATAAAGAACCCTCGAACATATTCGAAAGCTGAGGCAAATTATTGAATTTCAAAACCTTTAAATCGGTTAAATTACGCCCATGCAGTGTACAATTCGTAGAACCCAAATCATATTCCAACCATACGATAGTACGGGCATAAGGCAATACCGTTAGGTCTCTCAATAGCTTGTTGGGACTCAAAGAGAATATTTCCTTGCCCAGCATTACCTTGCCCTCATATTGATTCAAATCCAAACAGTAAACCTCCACCAAATGTTGCTTATCTTTGGCTATTTCAGCCCAGTAAACTTTCCTTGAAATCCAGTCAACTGTTAAGGCCAAAACTTCGGCTCGCATGCGTGCCAATTTTAAAGAAGCCGAACCAGGTTGATAAGCCATTAGCTCTACATTTTCATTGACCCATAAAAGTCTATGTTCTTGGTTTATCACCGCCAAATGATCCACTTCGCTGGTGGTAAAGACCCACTGCTTGGTAACATTCAAATCCAAATCCATTTCACCTATAAAGTCACGTGTTGCAATCAATAATTTGGGCACCGATTGTTGTTCGGGATTTATAAAATGTTGCAAAAGAGAGGTCTTTTCTCCCCCCTTGGATCGGGTCAAAGAAAATGCCTGGACCTGGAAGTTATAGCTTTGCTCCTTAAGTAAATTATAAAATCTTAGCTCATGGCTAGGCATGCCCATATCTTCAATATCTTTAACGCTATGCAAGTTATCCTGAAGCCAACAGTAGACTTTATAAAAAACTTCCTTTTCCGCTGAAATATTATCGGGAGAATCCCATCTTACTAAGGCAGTAATATTGGTGTCCGTGTCCAGTGGATCTCTAAATTGTTCAACAAAAACGCGTAAATTTTTCGGTTGCTTAGGGGCCGCCGAAGGTGTCTTTAATTGCACACGAGTAGGCTCACCCTGAGACCATACTGTACATGGCAAAATGGTAACATTTATGGTAAAACCGGCCATTTTGAATTCCGTAATACGTACTAAAGGCTGCATAACCTCAAACGTTAAAAGTAAATCGGGTTTAAAGTCCCCGGCGGTGATTAAAACTTTATAAGTGATTGTGAAATTGTCGGGTACATTTATGGCGGACCATTTAATATTGAAATCATCCCAATAGCCTTCAGTTATTGTAACCGTATCAGGATCCACAGCCTCTGGTATAACCGTAAGGTCAGAGTAACCAGTAAAATCCCGTTTCAAGTTTACAAAATTATTTTTTTGTGGGGGGAAATCCTCTCCCACAAGGGTCATTTGTAACTTGTGGTCACCGGCAGCCAAAACAGCTTCTCTGTTGAGTTTATTCAACCACAAAAACGTTTCCAGTTCTGTTATGTAAACCAAGGAATTTGGTCGAACTAATGCCTGTGGCTGGAAAGATTCCAAAATATCCGCTTTAATAAAATCCATATCTGAACGCATGATTATGGAACTGCCTTCTTGCAATTCAATCCACCAATAGATAAAGTTTTTAGCGTAATCCAAAGCAAAGCCTTGTATGGTCTCACCATTGCCCTTGACATGATAATACTCTAGTTCCTGACCTTGTAGGCCCCCATTTAATTTCTTTCTTAGCAATTGTGAGTCTGTGTTGAAGTAAATAAAACCTTTGCTTGCATCCAACTTCAATAAACGTGCCCCAAATATAGGCAACAGCTCTTTGGAGTGGCCATTTAAATCGGATCTCAATACACAATCCCTTTTAACGTCTGACCAATATAGTTTCCCTGCTCGTGGATCATAATCCATGCTAAAAACATTCTCTTCCTGGAAGCCACATCTTATTATCGGGTTCATTAGATTCACACAAGACATGAGTCTTGAGTTCTGCTGTTTCTCGATATAAAACAGGCTCGTATTGACCTGTTTAAACATTAAAATATTTTGGCCTTCCAAAGCCTTGCTATTTGGGGGTTTCAATAGCTCTTCACTTTCCCTTAAACCTTGTTCAGTAGCCCATAAAAAGTTATAACTTCCCGCTGGCCAGGTACGCGTTAACAGTTCTTGAGACCATTCGCTAACAGACATTGTAAGTGCCTGCCTGGTTAAGCCGGGAAACATGGCTCTTACTTTGATTCTATACAAGTTATCCGGCTGTAAACGTTCCACTTGGAAGTAGTTGGTCTTAATGCTTCGTATGTTGAAAGCATTATTGCTTAGGACATCCAAAATATCCAATTCATACTCCCAATTCTGCCAAGCATTTGGACTTTGAAACCTTAAAAGCATAGCTGGCTTCTGCCACATAATCTTGGCTTTGTTGTCACTTATCAAGGCTTGCAGGTTTTCAGGTTTCTTTAAAGGTTTGGGCTTTGCTTGCAAGAAATCCTTCCAAGATCCCTTTAGTAATGGCTTAACTTTCCAACACCATTCAATCTCCTTAAAGCTTAGAAGGTCCCACTCCATACTTTTCATATCCTGCCTTAATAAAAACGAACCATTCGTCATAATAAGCCAGTCTTCAACACGCAGAAACCACAGAACATCGCCTTGGAATGCTGCATTAATTTCCACATTCAATCTCTCCTTATGGCCACCATCATAGCTTAGCTCATACATTTCTCGGTCCTTAGCATTATAGGCCGTAATTAAAAAGTTTTGTTGCTGATTGGAAAAGTGTTCCATTTCAAAGGTTTGTTTAACATATTCCAACTTCCCTGAACTCAAATCCATTTTCCATAATAGATGGCCATCATCGGTGGCAAAAAGCCAGCCATTTAAGGGATCCACTTGCAAGTGCTTGAGAGGCTTAAAGCCACGGGCTATAGTTTCAACTGCGGAACCATCCAAATCACAACGTAGCAATTGCCAGTTTTTAGTCGTAGAAACCTGGAAGAGAAAAGAAAAGGTGAATTTACAATCAAACACTCAAAATTCACCACAAAAAATAAAACGTTTCCCTAACCACATCAGGATGTTACTGAAACCGGGGAATTGTTTCCAGAAGAACCGGGAATACTGAAATGTTTCCAAGAGAACCGTAAAATCTGATAACGAAACGCCTTTCCAATTTGATACCGAATTGTTCCTAGACATTTTCGAATGTCCCCTTCAATTCGAAACGTGAACCAATTGTGGAAACGAAACTGTTTCTTGGTTTCGAACTCGAACAGAGGAACTAAAACATTTAGGAGTTCTGTCGAGTTTCTCTTTAGGAAACTTGAATAAATTTCCTCAACTTCACGTTCAGGAAAGCAGGGAAACTAAGAAACATTCTGGAATTACAAATTCAAATTGAGTTTCCCTTTAGGAAACTCCATAAATTTCTCCAATTCTCTTCCAAGGAGGTGTGCCCACTGAAAACCCACTGAAATTTCGTATTTTAGTGGAATTTTAGCTCAGGAAACTGAAGCATTTTTCTCTGATTCGGATTTCTCAATCTTAAGAAAATTCACTTAATAATACTCACCACTCCCGCTATGTAAAGCTTTTGATTTAACCAATCCACTGATAACTTTGATGCCACAAAGTCTCCATCTTTGATAATCAAATGTAAGTCCGTATAATTGGCTGCATCATCCAGCTGGAAACTGAAAAATTTAAAATAGACTTTCGAGACCCTTTGCCCCACCAGAAATAAAGTTAAATCTTTACAAACCTTTTAATCTGTCCCGATTTATCCACCACAAATAGCCGCTTAGTATACTGATTGACATCGAAATCCATTAAAATTTCTTCAGACTTATAAAGTACTCGACTTTCCACCAAAGGATCCAAGGATTTTAAAATTATGCTATACTCTCCCGCTAAAATCAAGGTGTTTAGGTCATCCAGCTTTAGAGGGGCACTATACGCCTTTGCCTTTGTGGTTAAATTCACCACCAATGATGGACCCTCACCTTCACTATTAAGGATAGCAAGGCTTACGGTGTAAACAGTGGAAGCCGAGAGGTTAGAGAATATATAATAGGAAGAGGTGGGTGGTAAAAACTGAAATACAAGGTTAAAAGTTTTAAAAAAATATTTTTTTCGGGTAAATAAAAACTCACCTCTTCTTGTCTGGGATGAGTTTCTAAAGCCGATTTTAACTGCACTTTATAGTAAGTGAGAGGACCATTAATAAATTTCCCTGGTTGCCAAAATACCGCCAAATGTGTATCATCTAAAGCTAGGGACTGTTGTAACACAGGCTGTGATATGGGTCGACCCATGGCTGGTGTGGTGTAATCAATTGAGGGTGGTGAATATAAAATATCCTCCAGATTATCGCCAAAAGGCAAAGCAAAACGAAACTGGCGAAATATTAAAGAAATAAAAAATTGTATTTATACTCGCTCTCTCTCTCTCTCTCTCTCTCTTTTGAATCTTACTCTCTTACCCGATAAGTTGTGTATGGCATTAAGCCATCCATTATGTCACACTCAAAATTCTCATTACAATTATAGTCTGCTAAATTCCACCATTGCTGTTGTTGTTCTTCTTCTTCTATTCCTAGTCGGCCATCATCATCAATACCGTTATTATCATTACCACCATGCTGTTGTTTAAGAGTCACCACCATTCGCTTGTCCGGCTGCTGCTCTAAACTATCAATTTTTTGTAACTGTTGCTGCTGCTGCTGCTGTTCTTCTTCATTTCTCTCTAGCTCTGGCTGTTGTCCTCTATTGATGTCTGGGGGGATAACATTAACAGTTAAATTTGCTGTTGTTGTTGTTGTTGGTAATGGTGATGTTAGTATAGAGGCTTTTAACACGTATTGGTATTGAATATTAAATGGTCGGCTGGCCAGAAATAGTGATGAAAAAAGCGTTGATGTTGTCGTTGCTTCGGTTGTTGATGCTTCGGCTGTTATAATGGGCCATTTAAGTGTCAATGTGTTCAATGTTTCATTATCAAGCAACAGCTGCGGTTGTAGTAGACTATGGATTGGTGTTGTTGTCGTTGCTGTTAACAAACGTTCAACATGTAAGCGCAGCAAATGCCAATACTGCCGTTGACTGGCTTCACAAACGGAAATACAGGGTAAATCATAAGGATAAAATTGCGTTGAAGACTGTGTAAATGTGTCACAAAGAAACAAAAACAAAAAAACAAAAAAAGGAAAGAAGACAATAAGAAAAAATCGTTGTGAGAAAAAAAAAATTCAATTGAAAACAATAAAAAGGAAGAGCCATTTAAAAGAGACTAAAGAAAACAATAAATTAAACACACTCACTAACACACACACAAAAGCTCTGCTGTTTTGTGTACACATGCATTCTTAGGCAAAAAATGTAATATAAGAGATAAAATAAGAGATGCCAGACTGGAGGAAACATTTCGGAATAAAGGAAATCTAATGCATAATGGTCCTTTGAATGAATAAACGGATATTTTGTCTATGTAGAAGGCTGTAACTCGAATAACAACAGTTAAATGGTGGTGGTTTATCAGCTTTGCAAATTCGACAGGTCTACGCAGGTCCACATCCACCCCCAATAGTAAATTAGAACAAAAGCTAATGGCATATTGATTGACAGGTCTGGGGTCTGGATTATCAAATTGTTTGAGTTTGAGACCTGAAACCAAACGAGTTACACTTTTTTAGAGTCTTGAGTGTAATTTGTTTAGTGATGTTTTAGATTTTTTTTTTTGGTGATTTTCTGTCACTTTATGTATTTCAGTACGTTGTAAATCTTGGATCTGATATATTTTAGTAGCTGGAGAATTTCTATTATGTTTTTGCTTCCGTATTAATTTTTGTTAGTTTAGTTTTAGTTCGGCATTCAAATAATTCCAAATAACTCTTCTAACCAAATATTTTTAATGTATCCCTTTGAGATTGGGCTGGTTGAAAGGTGCTAGGGCTTCATAAGTGTAGTCTCAACTTCTTTTGTTTTGTGTCTGTTTCTTTACATTCCTCCGTTTCCCATTCTCCCTCCCCTTCCCTACACTCCTATATCCTCCATTTCCTTCCTCCCCTAAGGACAATGTATACTGTGCTTGTCTTGACCGACAGGTTCACGTCCTCTAACCTAACCTAACCTAATCTATCCCTTTGAAATTCAAAAAAGAAACACCATTTTTTTTTTTTTCACAGTAATAATATAACATTTGCCACTTTAAATAATTTTTTATTTTTAGTTTTCTTTTCAAATTATTGATTTTAATTTTAATTTTTTTTTTTATTTTATTCACTTTTATTTTAATAATTATTTAATAATTTATATTTTTCCCTGATTTTATTAATATTTTAAACATTTAAATTGATAATTTCCTAATACTGTTCTCACTTTGTAAATTTTTTCCTTTTAAAATAAGAATCTTTTACTAAAACACACAAAAATACCCCATCTGGCATCTCTAAGGAATTGTTTTGATTTTAATTCACAGGCACATAAATACTTTTACTGTGTTATTGTTGTTGTTGTTTTTTTTTTCAACTTTTCAAAACATACCAAGTAAAAGTGAGAATACTTACACATGCTTCCTGGCAAGGTTCAAATTCTTTTAAGGCATGCCACCACAGTTCACAACCTTTAAAACACTGCAAAGAGAGACAAACATGAGAAACAAAAGAAAACGAAACCCAGACAAATGAAAGATCAGTTAAAATGGTTTTTTTTTCCCACTTTTTTTGTGTGTAAAAGTTGTGGTTGTTAATTGTTTAACATTCACATGATACCCCCTACTTAACTTTAAATTACGATACACAAAAGAACAACAGAGACAGAGATAGATATGTAGATAGAGAGGTGGTCAAGCAAATAACAAAGAAAAAGGTGAATATAAAAAAAAAATACCGGCACAACAACAAAAGTTCATTAACAGTATTAAATAACAAGACCACCACCACACCACCACCACCATCAGCAACCATCCTTGAATAAGAATTGTCTTGTGTTGTGTTGTTTTCTTTTGTAAAAGAATGTGAGAAAATTTGAGAGTTTGAATGAATGAGTGAATGTAAACATGTTGCTGCTGCTGGTGTTGTTGCTTGACGTCAACTTGTCTGGTGTATTGTTGCTATAATTTTTATTAAAGCTTGTGCATAAACATCATGAGGCCTACGACGACATGTTTTCTTTCACATGTCCCAACTCAACTCGAATTTCAAGGCACAAACAAACGAAAAATAAAACAAAAGTGTCCTTGTGTGTTTAGTACTAGTGACACTTAATATTTGTTAAGAAGTTTTTGTTTTTGTTCTTTTTGTTGCCGTTTGTTTACTTTGTAAGATAGAGAGAGGGAGAGTGTGTTATTGTATTACATTAAAGTCAATGAGCATGGGCAGGGAATTTGATATGCAAAAATAATGAAAACCTTGTGGGAAAAAACTTGTAAATTAAATAAAAATTAATAAAATTGACCAAACAAAAAAAAAATATACATAAAAACAAAATAATAAAAATTAATTTAAAAAAAAGAAAATTTAAATGAAAAGTGAAAAATTTGTTTCCAAAACCTAAAGTAACGGTTTAGTTTAAAGTAACAGAAACAGACGAAGGGGCTAAATATACAGGGTGTAGCTGTACAACATGAAAATAATTCTGAAAAATTAAACAATTTATAAAAAGAATAAAATTGTGACACCTTTTGCGTACAGAAAAATATAAAAAAATTAATGAAAGTCAGAAATAATTTTTATTTTCACATTTTATTGGAATATTTTCATAGTTTTTAAGGTTTATTTCTATTATTTTTCTTCTGAATACATACCCTGGCTCTGTAACAGGCAGGCCTATTATCCCCAGCTTTACATTTTAATCCAAAATCGTTTAAAAAATGGGTCTCCTGTAAGAAAAACAAATAAAATAACGTATATTTAATCAAATAAATTTAAACATATTAATCTGTTCTTAAATTCAAGTCATAAATAATGCTTAAACATATGAAAAGTAATTATTAATACTTGAAAATATATTTTTTTTATCTAATAATCTATAGAATACCCCCTTAAAATCAATCAGGCTCTCTTTTTGACTCTTTGAAGCCTTTTTACGTATTCTTTTTGCTTTTTAATTGCCATAACCCTTTAGTTTGTGGATACATGATGTTTTAAACTGCTGGCCACTTAGGTAAATCAACATTTGATGCTTCCAACCATTCACTGACTACCTTTCCAATGGGTTTTAAGTCTGGATTGTGTTGGAAAACCCTACTAAATGTCGATATCTTATCGGCATAAAGAAGTATTACAATTTTCGAAATACTTTTATACTCTAATTTCTCATTTTTGTTATTTATTTGACAAATGCGATCAAAACGAAACATTAAATCAGTGTCCACTACCATTACTAGACCTCCTTCCAAAATACTGAAATTCAACATCCATGTCTATTGATCTCTTAACACGAACAGTTTCCCATATCAACTAACACAATGGAATTTTCACCATTTTACTTTTGATTTGCTTTAAACGCCATTAAAAACTAGCGGGAGTGGTGAACAAGTTTGCTTTGATTTTACATGGTTTCTGCCACCAACAGCAACAGCAGCATCACCTCTATTAAAAATAAAAACAAACAAAAACAAATGTTTGCAGATGTGTTTTCTTAACCACTCCTTTTTTTTAATTTACCAACAACTCCGCCATAGAAAATTGTTTTTATTTTACACACGTGCTTTGTTACAGCACTCTAAAGAAAAACAATCTTTCGTTAATAACATATACATATGCATGTATTTGCCTGCCAAAACAACACCACTTAGATTAAAGAGAACATGAATGTTTTCCTTGTGTTTTCGTCTTGTCCACGACTCCTATTACGAACAAGACACCGAAATTGTTTTTACTTTACGCGTGCTGTGCTTGAGTACTTAAGGCTTAAGTACATACTCTACAAGAAGAAAACCTTCGATAATATAACGAGAAGGGAAAGAGAGAGTTGTTGTGAGAGTATAAGATTACTTTGCTTTTGATATTTGTTTGCTGTTGTTGTTTACAAAGCCAAAAGCATTTTGGTTGTGGTTACATTGTGTGTTTCTCGGTGTATTTCCCGCTTGTATTATATGGGTTTTTTTTTATATTGTTTCTCTATGTTAATTATTTTACTAATTACCCCTATTATTTTGTTATTAAATTAATATTTATTTTTATTGTAATATATTCCAATAAAAAAAATTTTTTTTTTTCCAATTTTTAATTATTTATTACAGATTTAAATAGAAATTTATTTACTTCTCGTTTATCATTATTCTTTTTTTTGTGTTGTTGTTGTTGTCGTTACTATTGTTCGCATAAATGATTCTTTGTGTGTGAGTGTGTGTGTGTGTGTGGAGTGTATAATAACAATAGTAGAAAACAGCATGAGACTCATTTATTAAATTGACTGTAGGATATCACGTTTACCGTTGTGTGTATGAGTAGAGCTTTTATAGGCATTTTTTTACACACACACACACACACACACAGAGTGGATGCTTTATTAGAATATTTACAAGGTTGCCATGTCAAGAATAATTAAAATAAATTAATAAAAAAAAAAGAAATTTCAAAAATTAATACAAGGAAATTAAGGAAAATATTACATTTAAAACTAAATTTTACTACAAATGTTTATTGTAAAAATGTTGTTTTTTTTTTTTTTTTAGAAAAGACAAATTTTAATTGAACTTGTTTTTATTTTCTATTTTTTTTTTTAATTTAAATTTTCTTTTTGTATTATACTTGTAGTCGTTATTGAATTTTTAATTATTATTGTATTATCTGTTGATATGATAATTAATTTAAATTTAATACAGATTTTAATGAATTTATTTTAAACACGTTTAACTGAGTCATGTTAATTATTGTAAGCAAAAAATATCAGGTCTTTTAACTTCAAATGCTTAAACAATAAAAGTTAAACTCGTTAACAAAACATTTATTAATGCTGCCAACAATAAAAATTAATTTTTAATCAATAAATTACAATATTTTTTTGCGTATTAAGATTATTATCAAAAGGTTGCAATAATAAATTTCATTTAAATTTGTATTTTCCCAAATTTATTGATTTTTCTGTAAAAAATTGTTGATTGCATCAGAAATTTTCATAAGATTTGAAACATTATAGATGTGATCCAGTGTTATGTATAATGACAATAAAGCACACGTCGGAATATATCGTTTCTGTTAAGAGAGGTGCATACACTGAGCGCCAAAAGTATGTAAACACCACTGAAATAATTCATTTTCTTACGACAGCGCTAAAAAGTAAATTAGAATAAATAATAAATTTCCAAAGATAAAAATGTTTTTTTATTACTTATAAAATGTTAAAACAGAAACAAAATTATTGTTGTACTACAAGTATATTTTTTATAATAGAAAATTTAAAATTATACTAGGTGTTGACTAACTTATGGCGCTCTCAGTGTATGTCAGACAATCTTAATTTTTCAATTGCCCGACAAAGTCAGCAATTAAAGCCTATATTACGGCTTATTTTAGTGTATTTTGCCTTCCTGTGATAACCAATTTATCCAACAATTAAATCCATATGACCTTTCACAACGTCATATATATTCTGATTGATTGCCGGAGCAACAGACTTTCAATGTTTACTTATCGAAAAAAATTTTCTTCACTGATGGAGCTCTTTTCTCATTCTGTACGTATGTTCATAATTAAAAATATCGTTTATGTAGCTTGCCAAACCCAGAATTGATTGCGAAAAAGCTGTTGCTTCCATAAAAGCTGGTTAATTGGTGCTCATTATGGTCTGGAGGTGGTTTTCGCAAATTATTCTGAAAGAAAATTTAACGATATGACCATAAAAAAACTATCCTTTTTAGCCGGCAATTGAATATTATAAATCAGATAGCATGGGACTTCAACAATACGGTGCCAAATTGCAACAGAAGTTTCTAGAAAGTGTAATTAAACGTGTTGGCAATGCCAATTGGCCACTAATTTCATGCTGTTAAGGCATTATTTTGAAACTACAGATCATAGATCTTGTTTACGCAGATAATATCGTAAGGTTATTGGGAGAACACCACCCCAAATCTAAGAATGTGATTGAAAACTAGTTCAAATCTACTACTGCAATAAAAGTTTCATTGAAAACTTAGCTTTATGTGCGGTTTTCTTTCTTAAATTGATTTTTAAAAATCGAAATTTGTTTGAAATTTTCTAACATTTTGAAACTTAAACATTTTTTTTACAGAATAATAGGATTTTAATAATGTCGTCTAAGAAAATAAAGCTTAAAATGTCTGCTTTTAAACAAGCAATCGTGTTACCAGATGCCATTAATATTGCCAAAGATATTCAGAGATCTTAGAATCATTTTTACTTCACGCAAACAATTTCAGTCGATCCGAAATCGTATATCTTACTCTTGTTTGTTTTTGTTTACAAACGAATTAAAATTCTTTATTCTCTTCACTCTCTGTTTTTCTGGTTAGGGAACAACCAAACATTGTAGATTGTACGGTTTTTTTTTAATTTAATTTCTGTAACTTAATTAACTAATGAACAAAATAGAAAAAAACCAGTTAAATAATGCAATAGAGGGAGAGAGAGACAGAGAGGGCAAGAGCAAATCTTAATAATTCAATAAATGGTAATTAAATTAAAATACCCAAGCATTACAAACAAACAATTTTTTTTTTCCTGCTTATTAAACATTTATTCAGAACAGCAAGCAAACAAGTGTTTTTGAATGTGTGTGTGTAGGTGTATGCTGCTACAAAAAATCAAATGCCATTAAATTACGTGTTTATACCGTTTGTCTTCATCTATCCCTCTCTCTCTCTCTCTTTTCTCTTTGTACTTTACTCTATCACTGACTATAACGCACTTTTTCTAAAGCCTACATTTGAATATCTTTGCCTCTCTCTTGTTGTGTCTCTTGATTTCTGTGATTTATTATTTAAATGAGTTATGATCTCTCTGTGTCTTTGTATGTGTATTCATATGCGTACAAGTGTAATTGTTTGCTTTTAAAACAGAAAATAATTCACAAATAGAGAATTCTTCTTAAGTTTCCTTCTTTTTTTCTTCTTCTTATTTTTTGTTTTTATTTATTCATTCATAAAAACTCAAGCAAGCAAGAAAGCTAACAACATACATAAATAAAGACACACACACGCACACACCACAAACACACATAGAATCACACGTTAAATACACGCGCTCTTGCTTACTTTCAATTTGAAATAACAGAGAAGAGACAATCTGTTAAAGAGTCTGCTGCAGCTGCTGCTGCTGCCGTTGTCGTTGTCTCAGCATTCCTTTGTGACATTTTAATTATGCAAATTATGCCGGTATGTGGATATTTTACAATTAAATACAGTTATTTTTTTATTTGTTATACTCATGCATGTATGTATGTGTAATAGAGTGTGTGCTGTGCATAACTATTACTTGTAATCTGATATAATTGTGTCATAGAGACTTATAATCAGAAAAAGAAGGCAATTGTTATAGATGAGCATTAGAAGAATAAGAGCATAAAGTACTGTTTTTTTGTTTTTTTATTTAATATGATTTTTAATCAGTCCGTGTGTATGTGTGTGTAAACATAGACAGTTTCTTAATAACATAGCAATGTTAAGTATTTAACAGAAACTGTTATTTAAAATGAGTGTTTGAAAATGTTTGTATATAAATAGTGTATGGGATGGGTTTCAAATCCAATATCTCTGGTAATATTATTGACATCAGCTAACACGATAGCTTGTTCGAAAGGAGACATTTTAATCTTGACTATGTTAAAAGCAAAATATATAAAAATAGTGTCAAAATAAAACTATTCGATAAAGAGTTTTCGCCATGTTAGAAAATTTGAAACATTTTTGCATTTGAAAATTCCCAATTAAGTAGAGCACGCATATCAAACTGAAAAGCTAAATGAAATTTTTATTGCTTTATAATGCCTGAACCAAGCCAACAAATACAACATATTATATATTATGTCTCTGGATTGGATTACAGCAGATGATAACTTTGATGTAGTCGTCAATTACATTTCTACCTTTGGGGCTATATTTCGGTGATAACTTTACAAATATTGCCTTTTAAATACGTCATCATTAGGGATAATTGCACACGTAGACACGTTTCTTAATGTAAACGTACCAAAACGTCTAAAAGTGTTTAATTTGTATGATCCTGATGACCAATTTACCTTGCCAAAAAGACTTCCTCGGAAAGCTTCTCCTGTAATAAAATCAAAATCAATTATATTGTACTAGCAGATTGTACGCGGCATTGCGCGGGTTATAAAAATAACAATAAATAAAAATGAGGTTTCGAAACCGGCTTCTTAAAAAATGCAATTTTTCAAATTATTTGGAAACCGGTTTATCAAACAACTCAGTTTTTTTAATACGCTAAGTCCTAAATATAAATGCATGCAATTTGCCCGTTTTTCGCCCCTTTTTTTTGACCCCTTTTGGTCCAACTTTTTAAACAGAACACCTCCAATAGCTATTGGGGAAACTTAACCAAGCTAAATCGTGAAAAAATACCTTTAAAATACAGCATTAATCATAAAGTACTAATTTTTGCCCTTTTTTTCTCCCTTTGTCCCATTTTTTTCCCCTTTGGTTCAAAATTTTTAAAAGATTTATAGCCTTAAAAATGCACCGACAAAAGCTCGATCAATATCCCAAATTTCAAGAAAATCGGTTGAAGCGTTCAGGCGTGATTCGGTATGCACTTAATTTGCCCGTTTTTGGCCCCTTTCCCCCTTTTTGTACCCCTTTGGTTCAAATTTAGAAACGGAACACCTCCAATAGCTATTTGGGAAACCTAACCTTACTAATTCGTAAAAAATGCCTTTAAATTACAGCATTTATGCATCAAAGTATAATTTTTTGTGCATTTTTTCTCTCCTTGTTCCATTTTGTCTCCCGTTTTGGTCATAATTTTGAAAAGATTTGTATATAACCTATATAACCTATAACCTGCACCGACAAAAGCTCGATCTATATCCCAAATTTCAAGAAAATCGGTCCAGGCGTGATTGGCTAACAAACAAACAAAAAAACAGACTTACAGGAAGATTATAATATATATTAGGATTACTTAAAACACCGTTTTGTTCAGTTCATAAGCTTCAATTGCAGAGCAAAAAAAAACAAAATCGGTTATCATACTCTCACACAGCTCTACATGGACAATAATGGTTCCTTCAGAGATAATTTTTGAAATAATAAGGTCCAATAGCACCACCTTCACACCATAGAATCTCTTTTCCTGAATACAATAGCTTTTTCTTCACAATCACTTTTAGGTTCTCTGAGCTATCTACGCGGCAATTTTACTAGTTGCCAAATATTGTCTGAGAAATAAGCATCACTGCTAAAGAAACTTGTGTACCGAGAAGATCAGCATTGAGCAGAAATAGTTTCCTTAATTTTGATCTCATGATTATGATTTCAAATTTATTTACTTTTTTTTTAATTTTTTTTTTGCAACTTTTGCCACTTAAGCTGTTTTACTTTTTACTAAATACCATGTAGTCATGTGTAATAAATGATAATTATCATGATTATGATACTTATAAACATCATTTTAAGCATGTATTGTATGACAAATAATGATAACTGTTAAGAATCATAATTTTCTTTCACTCTCACTCTCTCTCTCTCTCTCTCTCTCTCTGCTTGTATACATAATTGTTTTCAAATAGTTTTACAAACACATTAACATTAATTACCTATGCTAAGTCACATGTAAATAATTCCACATAGAGAGAGAGAAAGTGAGAGGGAGAAAAGAGGGTGAAATTTAATTAAATTATAAAAACAAATTAACAATAAATTGAAAATACAAAAGGAAAAGTTGAAAAAACTTATTAAAATTAATAAAAACATAAAAAAGAAATAAGAAAACATAAACAAAACAAGAAAAGACTTAAAAAGCAAGCATAAATACTGTTATACAAAGCCTCTTCTCACTCTCTATCTCTCTCTCTCTCTATCTCTCTACCATAGCCTGTGTAAACATCTAACCCACCTCTTACTCTCTTAATAGAATCGTACGTACATACACGTATGAGTATGTGTGTGTGTGTGTGTGACGGTTCCTATTGCTTATAATCCAGCCATAAACATTCGTGACATATTTTTCTTTAAGAAAGTGTGATCAATTAGACTAAAACTGGATAAAACCGCCACAACATTTAATAATCCAAACAATTAAAGTGAATTTATTTTAATAAATAATTTAGAAATTCACATCCACACACACATATATAAACTAACAAAGAAACATTTTCTAGTACAAAGAAGAATTAAAGGAATTTAGAACATTTTCTTATAAAAGAAATTTTTATTTAAATATCAATAGCAGGCATGACTTTGTAATATTAAAAAATGAAAAGAGATAAAATTTAGAAAAATGATTTCAATGTTGACATTTTTTTCTTTTACGTTTTTTATTTTCATTTTTATTTTATTATCTCCTGTTGAAAACTGCATTTTAAATGCAAATTTTTTCTTCCAATTCTAAAGACTATTGTCCACTTATTAAACCGTTATAAATAAAATGCTCCAGATTTGTTAAAATTTTTTAAAAAATTTATAATAAAGGTGGCCTACTGCTCAAACAATTATTGTAGAAATGCGTCATAAAATGGTTTCTATTCTTATAGCAAAAAAAAACAATTGTTCAATCCAAAATAAAAATTTCTTACAGTGCGTCGTTGGTTGGTGGTTAACGCTTTTTATAGAGAATATAATGTTAAAAATGCCAGATGGCAAGAATAGCGAGCTAGCGGGCTGTATAGCGAGCTAGCGGGCCAGTACAGCGAGCTAGCGGGCTGTATAGCGAGCTAGCGTGCCAGTACAGCGAGCTAGCGGGCTGTATAGCGAGCTAGCGGGCTGTAGAGCGAGCTAGCGGGCTGTATAGCGAGCTAGCGGGCTGTATAGCGAGCTAGCGGGCTGTATAGCGAGCTAGCGGGCTTTAGAGCGAGCTAGCGGGCTGTAGAGCGAGCTAGCGGGCTGTATAGCGAGCTAGCGGGCTGTATAGCGAGCTAGCGGGCTGTACAGCGAGCTAGCGGGCTGTAGAGCGACCTAGGGGACTAGAAAAGCGAGCTAGCGGGCTGTAGAGCGAGCTAGCGGGCTGTACAGCGAGCTAGCGGGCCAGTACAGCGAGCTAGCGGGCCAGTACAGCGAGCTAGCGGGCTGTAGAGCGAGCTAGCGGGCTGTATAGCGAGCTAGCGGGCTGTACAGCGAGCTAGCGGGCAGTACAGCGAGCTAGCGGGCTGTAGAGCGAGCTAGCGGGCCAGTACAGCGAGCTAGCGGGCTGTAGAGCGAGCTAGCGGGCCAGTACAGCGAGCTAGCGGGCTGTAGAGCGACCTAGGGGGCTGTACAGCGACCTAGCGTGCCAGTACAGCGAGCTAGCGGGCTTTAGAGCGAGCTAGCGGGCTGTAGAGCGAGCTAGCGGGCCAGTACAGCGAGCTAGCGGGCCAGTACAGCGAGCTAGCGGGCCAGTACAGCGAGCTAGCGGGCCAGTACAGCGAGCTAGCGGGCTGTATAGCGAGCTAGCGGGGCAGTACAGCGAGCTAGCGGGCCAGTACAGCGAGCTAGCGGGCCAGTACAGCGAGCTAGCGGGCTGTAGAGCGAGCTAGCGGGCTGTAGAGCGAGCTAGCGGGCTGTACAGCGAGCTAGCGGCTGTAGAGCGAGCTAGCGGCTGTATAGCGAGCTAGCGGGCTGTATAGCGAGCTAGCGGGCTGTATAGCGAGCTAGCGGGCTGTATAGCGAGCTAGCGGGCTGTATAGCGGGCTGTAAGCGAGCTAGCGGGCAGTACAGCGAGCTAGCGGGCCAGTATAGCGAGCTAGCGGGCGTACAGCGAGCTAGCGGGCCAGTACAGCGAGCTAGCGGGCTGTATAGCGACCTAGCGGGGCTGTAGAGCGAGCTAGCGGGCTGTATAGCGAGCTAGCGGGCTGTAATATAGCGACCGTCCGAAAATAAGTAGCATTGCCTAAAGAAAGCACTCAAAAAACTCTCGATTCGGCTCCAGGTTGCCCATTCTATTATGGCCTAAATCCGATTAGTAAGGAATAACTGTTTATCATCCAAGAAATCGCAATCGACTTTTTGATAGAGGTCGACGACAATAACAAAATGGAAATAAGAGTAAACGC